>CM076570.1:111585936-111757071 GCA_034641835.2 Pinus albicaulis
ACACGGCTTCTTGCTTTCACGGAATGTCCCCCTTAGGGCAGCATGTCCCTCAGCATCTTCGAGGGTGTCCCTGAGCCATGATGGTCTCTTTCCCAGTGAAGGAGATGGATCAATAGGGTCCATTGGTCCTTCAATATCAGGCATTGTCTCATCCTGCGGTTCTTCTTGATTTCCAGGCCTTTCTTCATGATTTTCCTCGGATCTTGGAAGATCTACTACTTTCTTCAGGGAAGCATCTTCGTCAAAAGTGACATCATGGCATATCTCTACTTCCCTTTGACCAGGTACATAGACTCTATAGGCCTTAGAAGTTTTGTTGTAGCCCACAAACATTCCTTTCTTCCCAGAAGCATCCAGCTTACTTCTCTTTTCTTTTGGCACATGAAAATAAACAGGACATCCAAAAATTCTAAAATGTGAGACATCAGGTTTCTTACCAGTGAAAACCTCTTCGAGAGTTTTGGAGTCTAGAGCGGAATGAGGGCATCGGTTTTGAATGTACACAGCAGTATTTGCAGCTTCTCCCCACAGAAACTTCGGTAGACCCTGGTCACATAGCATGGCACGGGCAGCTTCCACAATAGTCCGATTCTTGCGTTCAGCAACACCATTCTGCTCAGGAGTATATGCAGTGGTAGTCTCCCTCTTAATGCCAGCTTCTCTGCAAAAGTCTTTGAACTCATTTGACTCATATTCAGTGCCATTGTTGGTCCCCAAAATCTTGATCTTATTTCTTGTCATATTTTCCACCAAGGCTTTGAAGGTACGGAACCACATGAAAGCCTCATCCTTCTTCTTCAAGAAGTATATCCAGGTTTTGCGGGAGAAGTCATCAGTGAATGTCATGTAGTAAGAACATCCTCCCAGGGATGTCACAGGTAGCATACCAGATAGATCAGAATGGACCAGTTGCAAAACATCAGATGTCTTTGTGGCACTTGAGGGAAAAGGTCCCCTTGTATGCTTTCCTTCGGCACAACCCTTACATACACCTTCATGATTATTTCCAAATTCGGGCATCCCTATCACCACCTTCCTTGCTTCGGGAAGGGCCTTGTAATGAAGGTGTCCAAACCTTCGGTGCCATAGTTCAGTTTGTCGCATAGTATCACATGTCATAGCTCCTAGTGGACTTCCTTCAACTTGGTAGAGTGTTCCAACTCTAAAACCAATCACGATAGCTTCCTTGAGATTCTTCTTCCACATGCGCACCTTTCCATCAATAAATGCCACATTGAAGCCTTTGTCTTCAATTGCCGATATAGACACAAGGTTCTTCTTCAATTTTGGTACATAGAGTACATCTTGCAAATGTAGGACTTGTCCTTGAGACAAGTGGAGGGTCAAAGTCCCTGTCCCTCTCACGGGATATGTGGCATTATCTCCAAGGATAATTTCCAGATTGGTATCCTTCTCAACCATGTCAGAGAGTGCTTCCTTGAACCCAGTGATGTGTCTTGAGGCACCACTATCTATCAGCCAGACATCCATAGTGTCGGGCGGGGATGCAGCAGAGAGAGCAGATAGAAGAATATATTCATTTCTTTTATCAACAACATTTGACTCCTCATACCTGGAGTTTCTAGACCTTTTAGAAGGTTGATTGTTTCCGCCAGAGGGAGCCTTCCTCTTTCCTTTGGATCTGTCGTTTCTTTGATTTCCATTCCTCCGGTTGTTGTTGTTGTTGTCATCACTATCGGGAGAGTCCTTCTTGAAGGGACATTCTCTAGCATAGTGACCAGGCCTATGACAAGTGAAACACTTACCCTTCTTTCCTTGGGCCCATGTTCTTCCTTTGTTCTTAGGACCACCAGAGTTCTTCTTCCTAGAATGAGCAGCATAGGCAGCATTTCTGTCATTTTCGAATTCCTTCATTCTTGTCTCTTCTTGCATACATCTTGACAGTAGCTCGTCAAAGTTAGGAATTGTACTATTATTAAGAATGGTAGTAGTGAAAACTTGCCATTCATATGGGAGTCCTCCAAGTGCGGTGAGTACCATCTCACGATCGGCTATTGTCTCCCCAATAGCCAGCAGATTGTTCCTGATTTCGGTCAATTTCAGAAAGTATGCTTGGACAGACTCATCCCGACCTTTCTTCAGATTCTTCAATTGATTCTTGAAGAATAGCACTTGGTTCACATTGTTAACTTGGAACATTAGGATCAATTTATCATACATCTCTTTGGATGTGCCCAACTCAGAGATGTAGGCTACCAGACTTTTATGAATGGATTCCCTGATCATCAGCTTTGCTTTGATCTCCCATTTCTTATACTTGTTTTTAGCAGCAGCAGTAGCATTGGATGGAGGTTCTTGTATCTTACCCAGTACATGGTCCATGAGATCATGGTCTTCCAATTTGAGATCTAATATCATCTTCCAGGCATGGAAGTCATCCCTTCCAGTCAGCTTGTCATTCTCCTTGAATTCATAACTTGTGGAACCCATTTTCTCAGATGGTGATTGCTATAAGTTAGGGCTTGTCTTCACCTCACCTCTGATACCATGTAAAATTTTGTAGATGTTCTATGTTTGATGCAACTTTACTTTTATTACAGCAATCACCCAAACAGTTAAGTAAAATGCTGATAGAACATACCAGTGGATCTATAGAAGACAAACCAGAAACAGGAAAAATGTGATGGTGTGTTACGGCGGTCAACAGGATGCTTCAACTAGCAAAGTCTCCTTCATCAGCCAACCCAGAATGTGTCACAACAATCCTCAAATCAGTCACCCAGTCAACTCAAGTCAACTCCAGAAAAGTCAACGCTGGGCAGCAACATAAAAGTCAACGCAGCTCCAACTTCGGTCAACCTTTTGACCTCGGTTCTTGTGCCAATGTGTACGGCCTCCCAAAATCGAAGTCTCCAATAAATTTCAGCCTCTTTGGACCATGTGTTGACCAAAGTCAACGCTAGTCAAACTTCCTAGGAAACCCTAGCTGCAGCAATCTGCGTCCTTCTTCTTGGCTGTACAAACTCGTCCTTTTTCCCACGTGTGAGCTGAATTCGTCCTCCAAGGAGCTCGTACTAAATCAGAGAAGAGAAGAAGATGTGTGATGAGTGAGTGTGAAAATGCTCTCCAACTTTGACTGTATTTATATACATCATTGAGGTGTGTGACACATCTGCTGGGGGTGTAAAACCTTAAGGCCGACCTGCACATATAATTTATTATAAATAATAAATTCAAAATAAATGTTCTGCTCATCGGATTTAGATAAATTTTATATGGATCTTACACCTCTCCGAAAGAGGAATCCACTAAAAATATCGGTATCTTCATCTGAGCCTCACAACATGGAGTTTGGACCTAGTTGTCCAATTTTAACACTCCCTCTCAACTAGGGAGAACTCCATCCATCAGTGCAATCAAACATCGTGCGTCATCCCGCCGTAACTTGCTTTGCTAGCCTCTTTATTTCAGAACAAAAGTGGGTCAGTCACAAAGACATCATCCCCTGGCTGACAAATTCAGCGCAGAGGTCCAAAACCTCTATCAGACTCACAAAGAGTCTCCAACCAACCCGAAGTTGGTTCATCTGACCCGAAGTCAGGCGGAGGTCCGAGACCTCACTAGACTTGATCCCAGATCAAGTGGTTGGACCGTGCCATCCTAGATAGAGTACGGCAATCTCTGATGCGTCCATCAATCTTTGCTACTAGTCTCTAGCTTTTCCCATCTCATTGGCCAAATGAGAGGTACTTCCCATGAGCCCTGAACTCAATGGGTAGGATGCATACGGGGCACAGATAATGAGAGGTGAACCAACTCAATAATCACAACGGTGGGGCAGAAGCACTACAAGGTTCGGCAAGCCTGGCCCCGTGAGTGCTTATAGCTCCGAGAAGCTATCCCCAAAGCCCCCCAGAGCTCCCAGAGCTCATCGTCCAACGGGACCCACATCATAGGGTCGTTCCACGATACCAAGATTCTCACGGAAGGTTAGGAACTTGACCTTCCCCAGGGGCTTAGTGAGAATATCCGCGACCTGCTCATCAGTTCCTATGTGATCGAGCCTTACGGCGCCTCGCTGTACCATATCCCGGATGAAATGATACCTGATATCAATATGCTTGGATCGGTCGTGGAACACAGGATTCTCAGTCATGCGAATCCCACTCTGGTTATCACAGAGTATCACGGTGGTATCTAGCACATGTCCAAACAGCTCACTAAAGAGCTTTCGCAACCAAACTGCTTCACAACAGGCCATACTTGCTGCAATGTATTCGGCCTCAACGGTGCTCAAAGCCACCGACTTCTGCTTCCTGCTCATCCATGAGATCGAAGCAGAACCAAGATTGAAGCAGCATCCCGATGTGCTCTTACGATCCACCACACTGCCAGCCCAATCGGCATCGGTATATCCACGGAGTGTCACACTCCCGGCAGTGTATCTCAGCCCATGGTTTATCGTGCCCCGAAGATATCTCAGAAGATTCTTGGCACCAACCCAGTGAAAGTGATGAGGCTCAACCATTTGTTGACTCAAAGTGTTCACTACAAAACATATATCTGGACGGGTGTTCACTAAGAACATCAAAGCTCCTACGAGTTGACGATACTCAGTAGGATTGGCCAATACGGGCCCAGCAGCGCTGCCACTCAACTTCTTGAAGTTGAGTTCCATTGGTGTTGACACGGTCTTGCAGTCCACCATACCAAATCTTTCCAGAAGTTTCATAATGTATTTTCCTTGAGAAAGGAAAATCTCTCCAGGTCTCTGCCAGACCTCCAGGCCTAGGAAGTAGTGCATCAGTCCTAGGTCCTTCATCTCGAACTCAGCAGCGAGCTCCCTCTTACATTAATGAATGAGAGGGTCAGCACCTGTCAGGAAGAGGTCATCCACATATAGCACTAGAATGAGAGGCTTCCCCTGTACAACCTTGAAGTAAAGGTTCGGATCAGCATTACTTCGAGTGAAGCCCAGCTTCATCAAGTAACTATCCATCCTCTCATACCAAGCTCTAGGTGCTTGCTTTAACCCATAGAGGGCTTTCTTCAACCTGCAGACATGAGTGTCTCGATCCTGAACTTCAAATCCCAGAGGTTGTTCTACATACACCTCTTCTTTTATTGTACCATGCAGAAAGGCGGTCTTGACATCCATTTGATGAAAACTCCATCCTTGCATAGCAGCAAGGGCTATGATTGATCGAATGGTGGTATATCGTGCCACAGGTGCAAATATGTCATCATAATCTACTCCTTCCTTTTGAGAGAAGCCACGGGCAACAAATCTTGCCTTGAACTTTTCAGCACTTCCATCAGAACCATGCTTGATTTTGTAGAGCCATTTCGTGGTGACAACTGATTTGTCCTTCGGTCTTGGAACCACATCCCAAACATCATTCTTCATTATGGACTCATATTCTTCGTGCATAGCATCTTTCCAGACTTGATGCTTTACGGCTTCCTCAAAAGATCCAGGTTCAGATTGTACAATGGTACTCATGGCAGCCAGATACCCTTGGTATCTACACGGCTTCTTGCTTTCTCAGAATGTCCCCCTCGGGGCAGCATGTCCCTCAGCATCTTCGAGGGTGTCCCTGAGCCATGATGGTCTCTTTCCCAGTGAAGGAGATGGATCGATAGGGTCCATTGGTCCTTCAACATCAGGCATTGTCTCATCCTGCGGTTCTTCTTGATTTCCAGGCCTTGCTTCAAGATTTTCCTCAGATCTTGGAAGATCTACTACTTTCTTCAGGGAAGCATCTTCGTCAAAAGTGACATCATGGCATATCTCTACTTCCCTTTGACCGGGTACATAGACTCTATAGGCCTTAGAAGTCTCACTGTAGCCCACAAACATTCCTTTCTTCCCAGTAGCATCCAGCTTACTTCTCTTTTCTTTCGGCACATGAAAATAGACAGGACATCCAAAAATTCTAAAATGTGAGACATCGGGTTTCTTACCAGAGAAAACCTCTTCGGGAGTTTTGGAGTCCAAAGCGGAATGAGGGCATCGGTTTTGAATGTATACAGCAGTATTTGCAGCTTCTCCCCACAGAAACTTCGGTAGACCCTGGTCACATAGCATGGCACGGGCAGCTTCTACAATAGTCCTGTTCTTTCGTTCAGCAACACCATTCTGCTCAGGAGTATAGGCAGTAGTAGTCTCCCTCTTAATGCCAGCTTCTCTGCAAAAGTCCTTGAACTCATTTGACTCATATTCAGTGCCATTGTTGGTCCTCAAAATCTTGATCTTCTTTCCTGTCATATTTTCCACCAAGGCTTTGAAGGTACGGAACCACATGAAAGCCTCATCCTTCTTCTTCAAGAAGTATATCCAGGTTTTGCGGGAGAAGTCATCAGTGAATGTCATATAGTAAGAACATCCTCCCGGGGATGTCACGGGTAGCATACCAGATAGATCAGAATGGACCAGTTGCAAAATATCAGATGTCTTTGTGACACTTGAGGGGAAAGGTCCCCTTGTATGCTTTCCTTTGGCACAACCCTTACATACACCTTCATGATTATTTCCAAAATCGGGCATCCTTGTCACCACCTTCCTTGCTTCGGGAAGGGCCTTGTAATGAAGGTGTCCAAACCTCCGGTGCCATAGTTCAGTTTGTCGGATAGTATCACATGTCATAGCTCCCAGTGGACTTCATTCAACCTGGTAGAGTGTTCCAACTCTAAAACCAATCACGATAGCTTCCTTGAGATTCTTCTTCCACATGCGCACCTTTCCATCAGTGAATGCCACATTGAAACCTTTGTCTTCCATGGCTGATATAGACACGAGGTTCTTCTTCAATTTTGGTACATAGAGTACATCCTGCAAATGTAGGACTTGTCCTTGAGACAAGTGGAGGGTCACAGTCCCTGTCCCTCTCACGGGATATGTGGCATTATCTCCAAGGATAATTTCCAGATTGGTATCCTTCTCAACCATGTCAGAGAGTGCTTCCTTGAACCCAGTGATGTGTCTTGAGGCACCACTATCTATCAACCAGACATCCAAGGTGTCGGGCGGGGATGCAGCAGAGAGAGCAGATACAAGAATATATTCATTTCTTTTATCAACAATATTTGACTCCTCATACCTGGAGTTTCTAGACCTTTTAGAAGGTTGATTGTTTCCGCCAGAGGGGGCCTTCCTCTTTCCTTTGGATCTGTCGTTTCTTTGATTTCCATTCTTCCGGTTGTTGTTGTTGTTGTCATCACTATCGGGAGAGTCCTTCTTGAAGGGACATTCTCTAGCATAGTGACCAGGCCTATGACAAGTGAAACACTTACCCTTCTTTCCTTGGGCCCTTGTTCTTCCTTTGTTCTTAGGACCACCAGAGTTCTTCTTTCTAGAATGAGCATCATAGGCAACATTTCTGTCATTTTCGAATTCCTTCATTCTTGTCTCTTCTTGCATACATCTAGACAGTAGCTCGTCAAAGTTAGGAATTGTACTATTATTGAGAATGGTGGTGGTGAATACTTGCCATTCATATGGGAGTCGTCCAAGTGCGGTGAGTACCATCTCATGATCGGCTATTGTATCCCCAATAGCCAGCAGCTTGTTCCTAATCTTGGTCAATTTCAGAAAGAATGTTTGAATAGACTCATCCCTGTCTTTCTTCAGATTCTTCAATTGATTCTTGAAGAATAGCACTTGGTTCACATTGTTAACTTGGAACATTAGGATCAATTTATCATACATCTCTTTGGATGTGCCCAACTCAGAGATGTAGGCTACCAGACTTTTATGAATGGATTCCCTGATCACCAGCTTTGCTTTGATCTCCCCTTTCTTATATTTGTTTTTAGCAGCAGCAGTAGCATTGGATGGAGGTTCTTGTATCTTACCCAGTACATGGTCCATGAGATCATGGTCTTCCAATTTGAGATCTAATATCATCTTCCAAGCATGGAAGTCATCTCTTCCAGTCAGCTTGTCATTCTCCTTGAATTCATAACTTGTGGAACCCATTTTCTTAGATGGTGATTGCTAAAGTTAGGGCTTGTCTTCACCTCACTTCTGATACCATGTAAATTTTTGTAGATGTTCTATGCTTGATGCAACTTTACTTTTATTACAGCAATCACCCAAACAGTTAAGTAAAATGCTGATAGAACATACCAGTGGATCTATGGAAGACAAACCAGAAACAGGAAAAATGTGATGGTGCGTTACGGCGATCAACGGGATGCTTCAACCAGCAAAGTCTCCTTGATCAGCCAACCTAGAATGTGTCACAACAATCCTCAAATCAGTCACCAAGTCAACACAAGTCAACTCCAGAAAAGTCAACGCAGGGCAGCAACATAAAAGTCAACGCAGCTCCAACTTCGGTCAACCTTTTGACCTCGGTTCTTGTGCCAATGTGTACGGCCTCCCAAAATCAAAGTCTCCAATAAATTTCAGCCTCTTTAGACCATGCATTGACCAAAGTCAACGCTGGTCAAACTTCCTTGGAAACCCTAGCTGCAGCAATCTGCGTCCTTCTTCTTGGCTGTACAAACTCGTCCTTTTTCCCACGTGTGAGCTGAATTCGTCCTCCAAGGAGCTCGTACTGAATTAGAGAAGAGAAGAAGAAGTGTGATGAGTGAGTGTGAAATGCTCTCCAACTTTGACTGTATTTATATCCATCATTGAGGTGTGTGACACATCTGCTGGGGGTGTAAAACCTTAAGGCCGACCTGCACATATAATTTATTATAAATAATAAATTCAAAATAAATGTTCTGCTCATCGGATTTAGATAAATTTTATATGGAGTGAGAATGAACAGAATTTACAGCCTCCAGTTTTGCAGTTGCTTTTGGTCAAGCAACCTCTGGGAGGGGAGCACTATAATATCCCTTCATAAATTTTCCTAATGTTTGGAAAATACATTTTGTCAATTTTGAATTAATTTAAACAAAGTACATTTTTGCAGCTAATATAGGAAATAAAGAAGGAAAAGAAGAAAGTAAGTTGCTAGTGGAAGATGGGACCCACAAGGATAGCGTATTAGGGAAGAAAGTAAATTGATTTCCCTTGGGTAAATCGAAATACATGGAGGGACCCTTGGGGAAGGCTTAGGCACCATTTGCATATTCTAATTTTTGAATTGCCTTAGTTGTTTCGCTGAGCCAAACGTTGTGATGTTTAGCACAGGAGCTTCCCAAGGAGAGAAGCTCACCCCTTCTCCGGTGGACTTCGAGTGCCACTCAAGAAGGGTTTTCTTCAGTCTTTGTGATTCAGAGAGGCAGCCATAGTTCCCATGCATTTCTAGAGCAGCTGGGACGCAGGAGCTGTGACTGCGTAGTAGGGGAAGGTAGTTGTTGCATGTGAGTTGTGCAGTGAAGGAAATCTTGCGGAGCAACCACTGGTGAAGTTATTCGTGGATTTTAGGAGTGTCGGAGTAGCTTCAGTGCATGTGAGAACAATAATACGCTATCCCCATCATTCTCACTTCAAGAACTGCATCACTCACCTAGTGACAGTGATTTGGAGGGCAGCATTTGGTTAGAGCATTTGGCGGAGTATTTTGGGTTGAGGAGCTGGAGGATTGATTGGAAGTGTATTGTTGGAGGTTTTATGGTGCTTTGGAGTGTAGAGACTTTCAATAGCATCTACAGCAGCAGATTTCGAAATTGGAGAAGGGCCAAGCAGAGAAGGCTCTAATTTTGAAGATTGGAGTTTGGGGCAGAGCTTTCTGGATTTTTTCTGAGTTTTGGGCAAGGATCACCTTCCCAAATTCCTAGAATTTTCTGAGCACTTTTCAGTGGCCAAATCCAGTGCCTAAGTCAGCCAGCAGTTGCAGAAACCAGGAGACAGTGCAATATTTAGAGAAGCAGTTGTTGCAGCAGCTGTATCATTTGCTATTGTTCACTTGAGACAAGTAGCTTTCCTTGTGCAAGCCCAAGTGCACATCTTTCATCTCATATTGTACTCCAACCATCTATATTAATAAAGTTTGGTGTTCCCAGCATATTTCTTGTATCTGTGTTGCTGAAATAAAAAAATTGTGTTTCATTTATTGCATGTTTTCTCTATCACTGTAAATTTTCTATTTGCATGTCAAGTTTCAACCCAACAATCTGAATGTGATTTTTTACTGAAAGACTTTCTTGAATTCATCCATTGGTCATCAATTTTCTCAAACTCAATGACAAGTAGGATTTTGGGTAGTTTAACACCATTTCCTCCATAAATCCATCATTGATTTCAAGATGATCCAATAGCCCATAGGCTCTCCCATCAATGCATTCAAAAGCTTAGCATAAGCATTTTATTATAATGTTTTACCAACAACCATCAAAAGTGATGTGGGTGTGAAACCATATGAAGGGGCTCATGATGAGTATTTTTCCTACCATTAGTGAGAACGCCACCATAACCCCTCCAGATATATTTGTTGTAACGAGTGTTTTCTTGAAAAGGGCGCTGCTTTCAGTTACAACACTATTCCACTATTATTTCATCCTTTGAATCCTTTGAAATTGTAAGTAAATGACTCTAAACAACATAATACTCACTTCCCTTTGCTTTTTAGTCCCAACAAAATCTTAATATAGGGTTATACAATGAACAAACTAAAACAATGGAAAAGGGATGAAGAACCAAAGACCTTTCTATATAGATTTACTGCTAATTCATTGGTAGTCTTAAAAATAGCCACATATAATTCCAGGAGAATTTGACATTCAAGTTATTCTCCCCATATTTTTTTTTAACTTTTTACTGAGACAAACTACCACAAAGACTAACTCTTTCATTAAAATCACCAACATTCTTAATATGGACTCACTATGTCCATCTTACAAAATTTTACTAAAAGCCGTCCTCTTATTAATGGACCATGAAGGAATCAAATAAAGAGTCTCAACTAAGTAGTCAAAATGAATAGAAAACATTATGTAAAGCCTTGGCTTAGATACAAGCCAAGAATAAATGGAAGCTACATCTAGTGTGTAATCACTGTTCCGCAGCTTAGGTGAAATGCTAAAGCACTATATATACATGTTGTCAGCACTCCTGCCTCTTACAGACACATCTGTTAAAGACCATTGCATCACTCCAGATGGAAATGAGTATATCCACCATTCAAAATTTTAACAAGATTGACACAGAGTTGATTCAAAGCATACTTCGGTGCATTAAGTTTGCTTACTGAATAAATTCTCAGTGTGATCAATCAATGTGCCAACGCGCTCACCACGAAGAGCCCTAGATATATTTCCAGGCTTGTTCAAATTGAAAACCATAACTGCACACAAATGAATAATATCACATACCAATTATAAGGAGATCGTCGCTTCAGATAATGTGATACTAGACATACCAGGTATTTTATTTTCCTGACAGAGTGTTATTGCTGTTAGATCCATTACAGAGAGATCTCTAGAAGTGACATCACGATAAGTAACAAAGTCGAGAAGACGAGCATCTGAATGGAGCCTTGGATCATTGTCATAAACTCCGTCAACATTTGTTGCTTTTAATAGAACCTCAGCATTTACTGGATAAGCCCCAAATTCAAGAATCAGAAGCATGAAACCCAGTCAAAATACATTTTAGTCATTATAGGGTTTTCCAATAAAATAAGCACAGATACTTACTCTCTGCACAACGAAGAGCTGCAGCTGTGTCTGTTGTGAAAAAAGGGTTACCAGTTCCAGCAGCAAAGATCACAACTCTCCCTTTCTCTAAATGCCTGATTGCTCTTCTGCGTATATAAGGTTCAGCAACTTCTGACATCCGAAATGCAGTTTGAACACGGGTAGCAATACCAATGCTCTCCATGGTTGCTTGTAAAAATATAGCATTCATAACAGTTGCCAGCATCCTGTACATAGCCATTCAATTAGTCGCTTCCCAAATTCTAGACCTTCATTACTTGCAACTACCACACCAACATGCATAAATACAAATACAATTTAACAATAGAATGCAAAGGACTTTTACATGAAGCATGGCTGAGGAGAAAAGAAGCATCCAAAAGCATTTCTCCTCTTTATATAGAGTAGGATATCCACGGAATGATCTTGACAAAAGAGATGTTGTAAACCTGAACCTTATCAGAAAATGAATTATTTCAGGCCTTCTAGTCCTATGGATATGGAATGTTTGATTTTGCACTCTCATGACTACCACTGTAGCTCAGTAAGGGTTGACTAAATCAAGTCAATTTGGGTCAGGTTGGTGAGTATTGATCAGCTGAATATAGCTAGTACCGAATACAACACAATTCAAATCTCTTGAAATCATCCTCCACTGAAATGTTATCACGATGTTCCCTTATTCTACTTCTGATCTTTCAATATTGATTATGCAGTCTATTATGAACACCACTGTAGTTCAGGGGTGACGGTTGATTAAATAAGACCAACTCGAATCAGGTTGGTGAGTACGATCAGTTGAATATAGCTAGTATGAAATACAACTCAATTCAAATTTCTTATACTCATCCTACACTGTAATTTTATCATGGCCTTGTTCACCTATTCTACTTGATCTTTCCATACTTTTCAGTCATGTGTAATGCTTGTAAGATTCATAGTGTCCACATGAGTCTTTATTGTTGAATCATGTTGGTGAATCTTGCTTGGTTGAATTTAGCTGATGGAGAAAATATAACCCTATTCAAGTCTCTTAAAGTCATCCTCCAATGTGGCATCTTATCATCGCCTTGTTCCCCTATTCTATTTTGGATCTTTCCATATTGATTGGTGAAATTAATGCTGGAGGGTTCCTGGCATCCACCTAAGCCTCTGTTTAGAACATCTTCCTGAGATTTCCACGAAACTTCTTCCTGTGTCTCTTAAGAGAGTTCATCTATGCAAAAGATCCATATGTCAAATTTATATGCGACAAATCTTGAAAGACTTGAGATGTTATTAGTATCATCCAGCTAACTTTTATCTCCGTATAAGATTGAGAAAATATTAAACCATCAAGCATATTCTAAAATATCAAAATTCCGTGGAACAGTGTGTATGGAAATCCAGAAATCATACTCTACAGATAATAATTGAAGCTCAAAGTTAATTAGCCTTGCAGAAGTAGAACTTCAAAATTGTGAATACATATATATATAGACACACACATACACATACTAGTAGACTAAGTAACAGGGAACGCCCTTGAGGGCCTCCATGTCTGTATCCTTTGTGTCGGATGTGGATACATTAGGACTCGTGCCAGACACATGCCCTACTCATGTCTTGATTTTAGAACATGTGTCATGCAAAAAGGGGCCAGTGGGTCACTAAAAAAGTGATTTGCCCCTGAATTTTTAACACTTTCCTCTTGCAGATTTATTGCAGATTTGAAAGGATTTCAAGTGCTTGGTAAGTGGATTCATTAACCAGAATGGCTCTTTTTCCTACAGAAATTAACCATGAGACTCCCCTCTTAGCTTACTTCACCCTTGTGTTGCGAGACCAAGGTTGCGGGGAAGCTTCACCCCCCCCCCAAATTCCCGCACTCGAAACGCGCTCCGTTCGGAAGCGTTTTGGGAGCGCTCGGAAACGCACTCCCGAAAACGCTTCCTGAGGGGAGCGTTTTCGGGAGCACGCTTCTGAGCCTGTAAAAACGCTCCCTGTCTTTTCGAGAGCGTTTCAGGGAGCACTCGGGAGCAAACGCTCCCTGAGCGCTTCCGGCATTAAAAAAACGCTTCGGGAGCGTTTTTTAAATGCCAGAAGCGGTCGGGGAGCGTTCGCTCCCGAACGCTCCCCGGCGGCGTGAAAAAAATTCTTCAAAAAAATCGTCTTTTTTTTGGAGAGGGAGGGAGGACGGTTGGGTAAATAAAAGCCCACCCTCCCCTCATTTTGTTTTATTGTTTTAGTTGAGTGAGTGAGAGCAAGAGGAGCTTGGAGCAAGAGTTGGAGAGAAGGAGAGCTTGGAGCAAGAGTTGGAGAGCGGAGCTGCGGAAGTGCCAAGGAGAGAGCAAGGAGCAAGCTGCAAGAGAGCAAGAGGAGGATTGCAAGAGAGAGGTAGGTCTTCTAATCCAGTTTTGTATTTTCTAGGATGAATTTTTAAGTTGTTCAAAAATGAAAACTTGATTTCTTTTTTCTGAATGTTGCATTTTATTGTGTTGAAAACTTAAAAATTGAATTGTTTTTCTTCCTATGTTGCATTTCCTATTCCCATTTGGCATTTCTCCATTTTTTTTGCAGGCTAGAAACTTGAAACATCATGGCTATATGGCTAGGGATTTTCATCATGTTGGTTCCTTTCTTTGTAATAATGGTGTTGGAGAATAGAAGAAAGAGGCACATTAGAGAAGAGGAGGATGAAGAAGTGGGTTATGGTGGATTTGATGAAAATCGAGGAGGAGGATTATGCTGAGGAAGAAGAGGGGAGTGGAGAACATGAGGCCACAGATACCCCAACTAGACAAGACCAAACTCAGACACCTTTGTGGAAATATGTTCAGAGGCAGGAAGGAGGGAAAGGTGGTGGAACCACTAAATTTCTTTGCCCCCATTGCAATAAAGAATACCATGGTTCATACACCCATGCGAGAAGGCACCTTTGTGGGAAAATGCCAGGGGATGGAGACAAAAATCTAGGAATCAAAATTTGTGTTAGTGTGCCAGCAACAGAGAGAGAGAAATATAGAAAGGAAGAGGAGGCTGCCCTACAGAGATCTAAAAGATCTAGGGGTTTCATTGATTCTTATACACCATCAGGTGCATCACATCATGGACAAAGAAGTCCATCAACTTCCACCCATGGCAGTGGTTATGGAGGCAGTGGCACACCTGGATTAAGGTGTAGAACCATATCCGATTTCCTTGACGAAGGGTGTAGGAATGATGTGGATTCAAAAATTTTCCAGTTTCTATATGCATGTGGGGTGCCATTCAATGTTCTTCGCTCACCTTATTGGCATGAAATGGTTTTTGCCATTAATGATGCCCCCAAAGGATACAAGAGCCCTGGGTATGACAAGGCTAGAACCGTGGGTCTTGATCATGAAAAAGCTAAAATAAACCATTCTTTGGCTAGAATGACAAATTCGTGGAATGAGCATGGGGTGTCCATTGTCTCTGATGGATGGACCAATGTAAAAGGAAAGCCATTGATAAGTGTTTTGGTTGTGTCGGTTAGTGGTGCAATCTTCCTGTCAACATATGATTATTCAAACAAATTCAAGACCGGCATTAACATTGCAGAACCATTACTTGCAATAATTGAAAAGACTGGGCCATACAATGTCATACAAGTCATCACTGATAATGTTGCTAACTGTAAGGCACCAGGAGCAATTATTGAGGATAAATACCCCAACATATTTTGGTCTAGGTGTTTGGTTCACACAATGAACCTTTTGATGCATGATATCATTAAAAACAAACAACCTCAATTCAAATGGCTTGGTGATTTGTACAAGAGAGGTAAAAAAATGATAAGATTTATTGATTTATAGCAATACCCATGGGCTTTTCCGTACTCACTCCAAATTGGAATTGTTGAAGATAGCAAAGGCTAGATTTGCTAGCTATTACCTCACCTTCAAGCGCCTTTTGAAGGTAAGAGAGTCATTGGCTGCAATGGTATCAAGCCCACACTGGCAGGTATTAAAGGACAGGGCAACGACAATAGTTGACAGGCAAGGTTTTGAACATGTGGAGGAGACCGCCCTTGACCCTTTGTTTTGGGCACGTGTGAGGGAAATTTTGAACTTCACCAAGCCCATTTATCACATGATTCGGTTTGCAGATACAGATAAACCAGTGATTGGGGAGGTTTATGAGCAGATGGATAGCATGTTGGGCGAAATAAAAGATGTTGTTAAGGAGAACGATCCCAACTTGTATGCAATGATTCACGACTGTGTGTGTGCACGGTGGAATAAATTCAATGTTCCACTACATGCCTTGGCATATATCCTTATGCCAAAATACTACTCTCCATCTTGGTTGGGCCAACCTGCACCTGGAGGTGGGGTTAGGATCAAACCTCACATAGATCCAGAGGTACAACAGGGATACATGAAGGCATTAGACAAGTTGGTACCCGACAGGGAGGAGTGTGCTAGATTGCGCCTTGAATTAGGCAAATACTTCAGTTGCACTGCTAACTTTGGTTCTTTCCATGCAATGGAAGACGGAGACAGATTTGATGCTCTCACATGGTGGGAAGCATATGGCGGCATGGGACTTTTGCCAAAGTTGGCAAAAAAAGTTCTCTCACAGGTTGTGAATACTTCTTCTGCAGAGAGGTGTTGGAGCACCTACAGCTTCATACATAATGTGAGAAGAAACAAGCTGAATGAAAACCGAGCTGAAAGATTGGTTTATGTACATTACAACTTGAGGTTGTCAAGCCATTACTGTGATCGGGCATATGAGGATCAATCATACAGAGTCTGGGACAACAACCCAGAGGATGATAATTTGGAGGACGGCACGGTACATATGGAAGAATTGGAAGCAGAACTTTTTAGGGATGATGATGAAGCATCAGCAGCACCGCCACACACAGGGCCAGTCCCACCATCCAGTAGCAGTGTGAGTGCCAGTGCCAGTGCCATTGCTAGTTCTCGATATCCAACTATTGTTCCTTTGCAGATTCAGCCTCCACCTTCTAGTCATGGTCGTGGACGTGGTACTCCTGAGAGTACTAGAAGACCATCATTTCCTCGTGGCTCGCACAAATTAGACATTTCTCATGGGCGTGGCAAGGGGACAGCCAATAGATAAAATAGATTTGTTGTTTACTAGTCTTTTCTATTTTCTAGTAGTTTTTATCTTTTATAATTGTTGACAATTGAACAGTTGAAACTTGACTCTTTCATATATTTAATGACAATTTAAGTTTGAAGTTTGAATTTGAAAGGTGAAACTTTGAAGTTGGCATTTATAAGTTTACAAGTCATTATTAATTATGAATATGATGCTTCATGAAAGTTATATGGTGATCAATGAATCAATGATGATAAATGTTATATATCAATGATGATAAATTGTATATATTGAATTTTGAAATCAATGAATCAATGATGATAAATGATATATATCAATGATGATAAATGCTATATATTGAAATTTGAAATCAATGAATCAATGATGATAAATGTTATATATCAATGATGATAAATGTATATTGAATTTTGAAATCAATGAATCAATGATGATAAATGTTAGATATTGAAATTTAAAATCAATGATGATAAATGTTATATATCAATGATGATAAATGTTATATATTGAATTTTGAAAGCTTGAAACCTTCAGATTGATGATTCGCGAGACTCAAGAGTCAATATGTTGTATGCTTCCAACTTGTGAGCGTGGTTGATGAAGATTATAACTTCTAGATGATTGATGGTATATGATTCAATCTATGTTTTTATGTTTTTTATGTCTAATTGATCATTCTACATGCTTTTGTTGACATATATGCATCAAAAATATATATATATATATATAAACGCTCCCCGAGCAGGTTTAATCAGTCTAGGGCAGAGATCACTGATAGGTCATGGGTTCAAGTCTGGCAGAGTCCCTCTAGCTAGTAGTACATGCAAGCAACAATGCAAGGAAGCACACAAAGGGTTTCCCCAAGGAAGTTTTCCATGGAAATAATAAAAATGATAATAATAATACTAGATATAAAATTTTATATCTCATAAGAATGTAAGCATTTAACATGGATTTTCAAAACTTTTGTTCCATAAATTTTCTATTGAGATAAGACTTTGAGAGAAATCCGTTTTCTAAATAAAGGTCCATTTCTCTCACATAAAAGAAACAGTTTTAAAGCAATAAAGTACCGAACAAAACAGTAATTTCCACATGAATGACATAAATATGTGACATTAGAGTACAATCGCTTTGCTATTTGCTTTATACATAGATATCAGCCACAGGAGAGTAGGAATTCCACATACCCAATGTGATCAGCAGAAGAGCGGTCAAGTCCACTGCATCCAGCCCAGGTGGATCCACGGAAAAAGTTACCCCCTCCGACCACTATTGCTACCTGAAATAAATATTTCCAGAAATATCCACTCCATGGAAAGCAAAACCCTTTACTAAAATATAACAAATGCAGCATATTACTTGCTGAACTCCAATAACTTGCATAATGCCTAAAGGTTAAGATGGGTACAGAAGATGAATATAATGATGAAAATAAACAATACATACAAATGTATACCTCAACACCAAGATGTGCAATAGAGGCAACCTCCCTAGCAATGGACATCGTAATCTGCAAAATAAGATCCAATGCTTAGGTGAAATATTTCTATTCAGAAAATAGGCCTGCATGACTACCCTTTCCCATCATTCTAACAAAGTTCAGCGATAAAATTTATGGCTGAAATAAAACAGAAAGAAATAAAGAATGACACATTAAGAGTCTCCATCAATGACAAAAGCAGAATCAGTGAATATATCAATGGTCAAAATAGAAAAAACTGGATGAATAATGCATTCAAAAATTCAATTCAACACATGAGCTTATGTGTACTTCTCTAACCCGTAAAGCACAAATGTAGAGCAGATCAAGGATACAGTAATCCCAAGCTCAAGTGTCAGTCACCATTTGAAGAATTAGTTTATTCTCATATGGGGCTGGGCATGCAATGACATCTAAATTTCCTGCCAGATTGCTGAAAGCAAGTGTGTAAGTAGCATATTCTCAAAACACTTAAACTGAGCCACACCCGTAATATTCCTAAGGGAAATATACAATGATAAACAAAGCATACATAGCAAAAACACACATAAAAATTGCACACATATCAGACACCATGAATTAAGCCAAAATTGTGCTGCTCTAAGCCATTTTATTATAAAATCATGGGGTTACAATTCGGTGTTTGGAAAGTGTGCACCTGGGCTTGCTCAAGGAAAGCTGGCAAAGCACAAGTGATGGAAGCACGACCCCAATTGCTGCTGGCTGATCCCTCTATGGCTCCACGCTGATTTCCCCAGTAAACTGCACTGCTGGCTGCAAGAAATGGCTACTAAGGCATCCTTCGGTGCTCAGAAAATACTGGGAAATTAACCCCGGGCTCTCCTCCAATAACCCACGAAGGAATTCGCTAAATGTAGACCTCGTAATTTCAGCCCAATTTCCCCTAGCTCCTCCAGCTGTTGTGTATTTCAACGCACCTATAAAAATTGCTGCTAAAGACCCTCAAAATGGCTGAGAAATTCCGCAAAACTCCCTCCCGGGCTTCCCTCACAAGCTCAGCCCCAATTTCCTCCTCGCGTCCCACATGTGGCACAAAGTAGGACTACGCAGGCCCACACAGTCTCTACTGAAGCTGCTCCAAAATCATGCTGAAATGCTCCCGGATCGATCTGAAACTGATGCATACTCCCTCCTAGCGCTGAGACTCAAGGGTCCACCAAAGCAAGGGTGAGATTCTCGCATGAAAATCTCTAGTGCTCAACAGCACAAGCAGACTAGGCCTCCAGCTCAAGCGTGCTAGTCAAGGTGAATGTTCAAATGATCGAAGATGCCCAAAATTAGTGCCTCCTCCTATTTTGTCATTATGCCTCCAATTTGCCCAAGTGGGCCCTGTCACCCACCATTTTGTGGGTAATATCCATAGGAGAAAATTTTCTCCAAGATGATCCTCAGTCGGCAGCCACCAGCCACCAACTAGCTCATTGTGTCATTTCTCTGCCACCTGAGCCAGCCATGTGGTCCCTCACCCATCTACCATGATCGTATGTTTGAAGGTGGGCCTCCCGAACCTAAAGGTATGCCTTGTCATTTGATAATTGAATATTGTAATTTTCTTATCATGGACACTTCTCGGCATGGATTAGTGGGGGGATTCGGTGGAAAGCGTGGGATAGGTCTGTGCCTCTATCCCCTAGACCTTGTTTGGATGTTACCCTTGGATCTTAGTCCCATGGGATCTCTTTTACTGACCTTTGGGTTTTGAGGTGGTACCACATGGGAAACCTCGATTTTGCTTGTGTGGTCCTGCTTCTCCATCCACATGTATCACTCCCTTTCCGTTTATAATAACCCCATCCATCATCTTTCCCACCTAGGTCCACATTCCTCCACTGGGTCCACACAGTGTTAGCCTCCCTTTCCCCTTGCCCACACCTTGGCTCGGACCATAAACGATGCCCTGGAGGTTGATGCAGCTGAAAAGAAAAAGTAAAAGCATAATTGGCCACATTCAACAGGAAAATATACCACAAAATGCAAAAGATGGTCGAGCCAAACACATTTATCACGTGGAAAAAATCCAAATGCATGAGTTCTACCTAATCCCCATGGCCATCACCCTGGTTCCTATAGGCCCTAGATGAGCCTCCTTTATCATTCAAGAACCCATGATTGTCCCAACCCCTGGTGGGCAATAAATCACCCTACCTTAAAAGGGGTGTCCACTGCTATACCTTACACATCATGCTCTTATCCTTTGAGCCCCGAGCAGTTAATCAAAGAAAAATCATAAAAGGCAAAAGGCATATAAAGAAGGGTGTTAAAATCAAGTTTGGGGTATCTCATGCATCATGATTGCTCCCTCTTATACATTATATACCCAAGTGTGGGCTTCCCTTTACTAGCTACCCTTGTACCCCGACATGTAGCCCAGGGTTGCCCCTTTCAATCCCTACTTCATTCATCTCTTTATCACATGCCACCACCCTTTGAAGGATGTACCTTGTGCATGCTATCCCCTTTAAAGATAGAAACCACCTAATAGGGTACTTGGTTAATCCCCTTTGGAGCTTGGAGACATTAGCACATCCCAAAGCCCACTATGGAAGGGCATACCATTATGAAGTACCCACCTGTTGTCCATGGTTTGTAAGCTCCTTAACTCAATTTACTTAAATGACTTGTTGTATTGGAAAGCTAGGAGACACATTGGATCTTATGCAGGATTGCATGTGGTCTCCATTTTAGGTTTGGTCTCCCTATACGAGGTCTTAACCCTCTAGAGGGCTACATTGGCACATGTAGGGTGTATGTAGAGAGCCATGGGACTCCACAATAGTAGACAACACTCCATGGATCCCCAAAGATGTTCAGAGATTGCTCGAGATTCACCTATTGGACGAGGAAGATGCACCTAGTTCACCGTGCCCAGCCTATCCCACAGTTGTACCATGTACTTGGCAGATGACCTAGGACTTGTATGCTGATGTGGCATCACTTACACTGTCATTTGAGCCGTTATGAATGGTCTACAGGCATCTTCGATCTACTTGGAGACTCGGTGAGTTTACTTGAGTGTCTCCACACACTTTGGGAGCACCACAGGTTTATTATTTGTAGAACAAGGGGCCAACCCCTTGTCCACTATTTTTGTGAGTCTTATTCATCATTATGGCACTTATGGACTTCATTAAGCTTTTTAGAAGGCCTAACGACATGTATGATTGATCATTCGACCTCTTGAGAGGCTTATTCTTTTGTTTACGAGCTAGTTTGGTGGGCTTGTTACCAAAAGTTTGTTATTTTGCACATTATTTTATTCTAGGGGCTAATGTAGGCCTAATTAGCTAAATCAAACTCATTAGAAGTGTATAAATAAAAGTGATGTGAATCCATTTTAGCATCATCACTTGGATTGGATCATTCTCTTTTGTGAGATTTTCGCTATTCTTTTGCAGGACGAATTCTGGGAGCATGGAATGAATTTTGATGTTTGGATTATTTTCCCTTGTCTTGGAGCTTCTTGATTGGAAAAGTTTTGATGGTTGGATATACTCTTAATACATGTAACTGTAATTTAACATTATTTTCTCTTTCTATTTTTGTCACATACATTGTTGTTGGGATTCCACTATACTAGGGCTAATTTACTGCATCCTTTTATGCGAAGTTGTGGAAATTTGGTTCCTAGATAGTGATGCTTCATGTGTGGGCCATGTATTATGAATGAATGTTCCTAGAGATGCTTCATTATTGAAATTCATCTGGATAAGCCATCTATTTTGCAAAACGAAGTATAAAGTCTTTGAAGTTGCTTTTGTTGATGCCCTAATGCTAAGCAAAGTTGTCTTTGAGAACTCCCTGACCTAGAAAATCCAAAATCCATAGTCATAATTCTACTTGACTCCAATCTCCCCAAAGGATTAGGCACTGGTCCTCCATAGGTGATCACCTCAAAGCTTATTTCTTTCACCTTCCCCTCTTTTCCAAGATTAACCTACATAGGTCACCTAGGGCATCAAGTATCTCACAATCTAGCCATCCAAACACTTAGATTTTTGGTCCACAACTGCACTGGTGTGTCCTCAAGAAGTCCTCCAAATTTTAGTAGATTTCGACGATGGGATCTTGAGATATCGCAAGCCCTAGCTCGAAGATCAATTCTTCCCCTTAGTCTCCTTAGGCTAGAAACCTCACTAGGATCTGCATTACCTTTCATTGAAAAATCCTTCCTTGATCCCCTTCTCCTCCCTGATTAGGTCAACCACATCATTGGTTGCTCAACACCATTCCCTTGACCTAACCTCGGGTCCAATTGGTCTTGTGTGGTCCCACAACCTAATGAAGCCAATTTCACAAAGACCACTTGGAATCCAAGTTTCCACAAGGATTTTAGGAGCTAAGAATCTTCTTGAAAAGCCATATACTCAAACCCTAGCTCTTAGAATTCCCCTAAGCCCTTCCTAGAGAGCCTTTCATCTCGTTTTCAAAGCAAGCAAGCCATATCTCTGAGCCTCTCTTGTGAATAGGCTTTTAGAATCAACTCTCATCCTATCATTGATCCATTCAATTTTGTGATCCCTATTATAACGAGTCTCCTCCCATCAGTGAAAGTCCGTAAAGAGTAGGGAGCCTTAGCCGAGGTGACAATGGGCTATTGCTCCATTGTTTCCCTTGACCTAGTGATAGCCCTTAACGGATCCCCTTTTAGGACCCCTACTATTTTGAGCAGTAACATTTTTGGCGTCGTTGCACGAGACACGAGACATGTGTTTTGTTCCCCATACAACATATTGACATATCGTTATTGGTGACTCCATCGGAAAAACAAAGCCCTAGTTCTTCATTGAATTTTAAGGTCAATACTTATAGGGTGAAGCAAGCATATTTCTAGGCACCTTTAAATTCACCCTGGCAACTCCTACAGAATTTACATGTATACCCGAAGTAGGGTGTCTTTCTTTGATGATTTTCCCTCTTTGGACATCACTAGCATCCCTGGGCACCCTAATCATGTCACGAGAAAGATGGTGCATGGGGTGCTCGTGTTTGATGGTGAGTCACTCTCCGGAATTGGCCATGTACAAAGATTTAATGCACATACTTCAAAAGAGAAAGTGGGTCACCAAAATGTCTGTATGTTGTTGTTCATGAGATCTCTTTGTGGTCATAACTCGTGGTTGCATAATCACGAACCTAGGAGCATCTCATCTATTTAAGAATTTTTCAATGGCTTTCTTAGACATTTTCAGGCACACCCAGCATTAAGCATTCAAGAGGAAGCCTTCATCGAGCAAGGCATTGAGGATTTGGCTGATGAGCAGGAAGACGACTCTTCCTTGGGTCCACATGATGAAAAGGATGATTTTGAGAATGCATGTGTTGGGAAGGATGAGTCTGTGGAAGGGGAAGTTGGGACTAACCCCACCTTTCTCAAGGATATTACCCTTGATGACTTTCCTTTTGAGAACCTTGAGGAAGGTGATCCCATTTGCCCCTTGGAAGATGATATTGGAGGTTACTTTCACATTGAAAAGGAGAAATGGGAAACTATTGGTCCTCGATTTGATTGTGATCCCATTTACGACCCCGACAAGGAGGGATGAGATTGGTCTCCCATCTCTTTCAGATATTATTGATGATGACATATCCATTGGCACCCTTGGTAACAAGGATTATTATTTTCCCCTGCATGAAGAGGGGAAGTTGGGAGTGATTGATTCTCCTTTCAAGAGAGACTCAATCTGTGATACTAAGGAAATCAATAAGGTTCCTACCTATCCTCCTTATGATTATATATTCAAATCACCTAAGCCTTTAGATCATGATATTGGGGAAGAGAAACCGATTGGATATATAACTCCACCCTCCCCTTTGCCTTCTTTTGTTCATCATTTTGTGACTGATTCTCGTGCCTGTTCTCGTATGACCTCAAGTGACCTTGATCCCTATCCCCTTTCTAAGTATAGTGTCGAGGAAGAACCCCTCATTGAATATTCTTTATCTCCTTGGGCACCCCCTCAGGATCATGATCAATCTATACTCTCCCCTTTCCAGTGTGATCATCATGGGCAACCTACTTGTGTTTCTCCATCTCATCACTCTCCCTTTCCTATTAATCATAACCCTGTGGAGGCAATAAAATATGACATAAATAATAAGGACCATAATGGAAATAATATCCCTGACGTTGCCATCCATCAAAGGCTTATGAGCCTAATCACTAGCATCTCTATATTTTGGTTAAAAGAGAGGATCTCATGGACTAGATTACAACCTTTTCTTACCTCTTCTCACGTGATCATCCATGTGTGGGCATCATATTTTCCCACCTCCCACCCACTTCATCCTCCATATAATTATATCCATATTCACTTTGGGTTTTGCTACATGAGTAATCATACTGGCAGACACATGTATATTCATATGATGATATATTGGTTGCATTGGATTTATGATTACACTTAGTATTAGCATTACTATGTGTATGTTAGAGTAGGATGCATTGCATGTTGATTTTCACATTAGAATTAATGGCATATGATAATTCTCATGATAGATTAGATGCATTTAGATAAGATTTTGCATATTTTATTTTCTGTTGATTTTAAAGCCTAACATTAAGCATGGGTCATAAGACACCATACAAACATGTTGCCCTGTGGGTTTAGTCTTCGATATGTGCATGTAATTGGTCTATGGTAACCAAGAGATTGTTGGTGTTCTCGTGACCTCCCATTCGAATAGCTTCGCCCACTTTTCGAGAGATCACATCTCAGTGGGAGCCAGATGTTACCCACCATTTTGTGGGTGATAACCCTAGGAGAAAATTTTCAACCACTAGCCCCTTGCAGCCACCAACTAGCTCGTCATGTCATTTCTCTGCCACCTAAGCTAGCGATGTGATCCCTCACCCATCTATCATGATCGCATGTTTGAAGGTGGGCCTCCCGAACCTAAAGGAATGCCTTGTCATTTGATAATTCAGTATTGTACTTTACTTATCATGGAACTTTTGAGAATGGATTAATGGGGGGATTCGGTGGAAAGCATGGGTTAGGTTTTTGCTTCTTTCCCCTAGACCTATTATGGATGTTACCCTTGGATCTTAGTCTCATAGGATCTTTTTTACTGACCTTTGGGTTTTGGGGTGGTACTACATGGGAAACCCCGATTTTGGTTGCGTGGTCCCGCTTCCTCATCAACATATATCACTCCCCTTTCGTTTATTATAACCCCATCCATCATCTTTCCCACCTGGGTCCACATTCCTCCACTGGGTCCAGATAGGGTTAGCCTCCCCTTCCCCTTGCCCACACCTTGGGTTAAACCTAAAACGATGCCCTGGAGGTTGATGCAGCTGAAAATAAAATGTAAACGCATAATTGGCCACATTCGACAGGAACATGTACCACAAAATGCAAAAGGTGGTCGACGAAAACACATTTAGCAAGTGGCCAAAAGCCAAATGCATGAGCTCAACCTCATCCCCATGGCCATCACCTTGATTCCTATAGGCCCTAGATGAGCCTCCTTTCTCATTTAGGAACCCATGATTGTCCCAACCCCTGGTGGGAAATGAACTGCCCTACCTTAAAAAGAGTATCCACTGCTATATCTTACACATCATTCTCTTACCCTTTAAGCCCCGAGCAGTTAATCAAAGAAAAATCATAAAAGGCAAAAGAAATATAAAGAAGGTTGGAAAAATCAAGGTCAAGGTATCTCATGCACCACTATTGCTCCCTCCTATACATTATATACCCAAGTGTGGGCTTCCCCTTACTAGCTACCCTTGTACCCCGACATGCAGCCCAAGGTTGCCCCTTTCATTCCCTACTTCATTCATCTCTTTATCACATGCCACCACCCTTTGAAGGATGTACCTTGGACATGCTAACCCCTTTAAAGGTAGAAACCACCTAATAGGGTACTTGGTTAATTCCCTTTGGAGCTTGGATACATTAGCACATCCTAAAGCCTACTATGGAAGGGCATGCCATTATGAAGTACCCACCTGTTGTCCATGGTTTGTAGGCTCTTTAACTCTATTTCCTTAATGACTTCTTGTACTGGAAGGCTAGGGGACACATTGGATCTTATGCAAGATTGCAGATGGTCTCCATTTTGGGTTTGGTCTCCCTATACAGGGTCATAACCCTCTAGAGGGCTACATTGGCACGTGTGGGGTGTATGTAGAGAGCAATGGGACTCCACAGTAGTAGACAATACTCCATGGATCCCCACATGTTCAGAGATTACTCGAGATTCACCTATTGGACGAGGAATATGCACCTAGTTCATATGCCCAGTCAGCCCCACAGTTGTACCATGCACTTGGAAGATGACCCGGGACTTGTATGTTGATGTGGCATCACTTACACCATCATTTGAGCCCATACAGATGGTCTACAATTATCTTTGATCTACTCTGAGACCCATGAGGTTACTTGTGTGTCTCCACACTCATTGGGAGCACCACAAGTTTATTATTTGGAAAACAAGAGGCCAACCTCTTGTCCACTACTTTTGGGAGTCCTATTCATCATTATGGCACTTATGGACTTAATCAGGATTCTTAGAAGGCCTAACGACATGTATTATTGATCATTTGACCTCTTGAGAGGCTTATTCTTTTGTTTATTAGCTAGTTTGGTGAGCTTGTCACCAAAAGTTTGTTATTTTTCACATTATTTTATTCTAGGGGCTAATGTAGGCCTAATTAGCTAATGTAAATTCATTTAAGCATCATCACTTGGATTGGATCATTCTCTTTTTTGAGATTTTCACTATTCTTTTGGAGGACGAATTTTTGGAGCATGGAATGAATTTTGATGTTTGGATTGTTTTCTCTTGTCTTGGAGCTTCTTGATTGGCAAAGTTTTGATGGTTGGATATACTCTTAATACATGTAAGAGCAATTTAATGTTATTTTCTCTTTCTATTTTTGTGACATACACTGTTGTTGGAATTTCTCTATACTAGGGCTAATTTACTACATCCATTTATGCGAAGTTGTGGAAATTTGATTCCTAGATAGTGATGTTTCACGTGTGGGCCATGTATTATGAATGAATGTTCCTAGAGATGCTTCATTGTTGAAATTCATCTTGATAAGCCATCTATTTTGCAAAACGAAGTATAAATTCTTTAAAGTTGCTTTTGATGCTACCCTAATGCTAAGCAAAGTTGTCTTTGAGGCCTCCTTGACCTAGAAAATCCAAAATCGATAGTCATAATTCTACTTGACTCCAATCACCCCAAAGGATTAAGCACTGGTCCTCCATAGGTGATCACCTCAAAGCTTATTTCTTTCACCTTCCCCTCTTTTCCAAGACTAGCCTACATAGGTCACCTAGTGAATCAATTATCTCACAATCTAGCAATCCAAACACTTCGATTTTTGGTCCACAACTGCGTGGTGTGTCCTCAAGAAACCCTCCAAATTTCATGAGATTCCGATGGTAGGATCTTGAGATATCACAAGCCCTAGCTCGAAGATCGATTCTTGCCCTTAGTATCCTTAGGCTAGAAACCTCACTGGGGTCATTGCATTACCTTTCGTTGAAAATTCCTTCCTCGATCCCCTTCTCCTCCCTGATTAGGTCAAGCACATCATTGGTTGTTCAACCCCATTCCCTTGACCTAACCTGAGGTCCACTTGGTCCCGTGTGGTCCTACGACCTTTTGAAGCCAATTTCACAAAGACCACTTGGAAGCCAAGTTTCCACAAGGATTTTAGGAGCTAAGAATCTTCTTGACAAGTCATATACTCAAACCCTAGCTCTTAGAATTCCCCTAAGCCCCTGCTAGAGAGCCTTTCATCTTGCTTTCAAAGCAAGCAAGCCATATATCTGAGTCTCTCTTCTGAATAGGCTTTTAGGATCACCTCTCATCCTATCATTGAGCCATTCAATTTTGTGATCCTTATTATAATAGGTCTCCTCCCATCGGTGAAAGCATGTAATGAGTAGGGAGCCTTAGCCTAGGTGACAGTGGGCTATTGCTCCATTGTTTCCCTTGACCGAGTGATAGCCATTCAAGGATCCTCTTTTAGGACCCCTACTAGTTTTAGTGGTAACAGGGCCCAGCCATCGAATTCCCCATCCTCTTCCCTCCAAGAGTGCGTATTTCCCAAGGGGGATGTATTTCCTTCCTTGGAGTGGTCCCCACCATCCACCATTCATTTGATTTTTCCCCTTTCTCCTAAGTATGGGCCCTTGCCTTAGCTTCAAAACTCAAGTGGGGTTCCGCAACCCACTTTTCCAAAGTGAAAGTGCAATGTGAAAAAATTGGAAAATATGATATTTCCCCCTAGCAATATTGCTAACTGGGAATATCACAGTCCTCCCCGCCAAAATGTTGCTTGTCCTCAAGCAACTACAAGGAAGGATGAAGTATCTACTCCCCCTCCTAAGTGGCATCCTCATCAGGCAGATTCCTCCATCTGATCAAAAACTCCCTGATGACCTGTTCTGCAAGTGTCTATCACGGGTGTCCAAAATGGCCTCGGGCTCCAAAACCAAATGCCCCTCATCATCTATGGGTGGTAACTCTGTAGTTGTTGTCACCTGTTGCCCCAGTGCCTTTTTCAGGCAAGACACATAGAAAATGTTATGAACTCGACTCCCTGGGGGCAACTCCAGCTCATATGCTACCTCCTCTACGCTCTTGGTGATCCTAAATGGCCTATAAAAGTGAGGCTTGAGCTTTTCGTCCCCCTTCTGCTTGAGTTTTTTGGCCCCCTTCTGGTTGAGCATGGACTTCCTGTACGTTGAAGCCTCAAACTGCCTCTTTACTCGTCCTCTGTCAGCATAGATCTTTTGTTGGTTCTGCGCATTCTGTAGGTTGTCTTTGAGAGACCGTAAAATGTCTTGGCTCTCCTGAATCCAATCGTTGGCCCTTAGGGCCTCGCTGTCTCCAAACATTACGTCGGCGAAAGATAATGCATCATAACCATACAAAGCTCTGAATGGGGACATACCTATGGACATGTGGTACATTGTGTTATAGCAGTATTCGACCAAATACAACCACTGTATCCATGCACGCTGCTGGCACGTAACATAGTTGCGTAGATAGCCCTCCAGCCACTTGTTAACAATCTTCGTTTGCCCGTCCGTCTGGGGTTGGTAACTAGTACTCGTGGTGAGCTCTGTACCCACCAGTCATAACAACTCCTACCAAAATCCCCCCATAAACCTGATGTACCTGTCACTAATAATGATCTTCGGAAGACCATCAAGCCGAAATACCTCCCTGAAAAATAGTTTAGCCACCTGTGAGGCCGAGGACCAGGCTGAAATAGCGAAGAAGTGGGCAAATTTTGTCAACCTATCTACCACCACGTAGATACAGTCCTTGCCTTTAACTGTAGGAAATCCGGTGATAAAGTCCATCAAGATACTCTCCCATTTCCCCTCCGGGATAGGAATAGGTTGTAATAACCCCTGCAGGGTGTGTGTGTTCACCCTTGTTCCATTGGCACGTATCACACTCCGGAACGTGCCTCGGAACATCATCCTTAAGGCCCCTCCATGCAAAGCGCTCCCTGATAGCCCTGTACGTCTTGGTGAACCCCTGATGCCCTACTAACAGTGAGTCATGGGCAACTTGCATAATCTTCTCCTTCAACTGGGAGTTGGGCACTAAATAGATCTAGCTACGATAGTAAATCACCTCATTCATCACTCTGTATCGGTCATCTGTCACTGCACCATCAAGGACCTCACATGGAAATCGGTCCTTGGAATACTCTACCTAGCGATTGTGCCCTCCAATCTGGTGCAATGCTCATGAACGAAATGGTGGTCGGCCTCGTGGACAATGGACCAGCTACCAAATTGTGTCGACCCTTAACATACTCAATGTCAAAGTCGTATGCCTGAAGCTTGCTCACCCACTTTTGTTGCCTCTCCTGTAGTTACTTCTACTCCAAAAAGAATCTAAGGCTATTGTGGTTTGTCTTCACTCGGAATCTGTTACCCACAAAGTATTGTCTGAACTTGGCTAACGCATGCATGATGGCTAGCATCTCTTTGTCGTATATGGAGTATAGTCGCTCGTGGGGAAGTAGCTTACTACTCTCAAAAGCTATCAGGTGCCCCCCTGCATCAAGACTACTCCTACGCCCTCCCCTGATGCATCGCACTCAAGTACAAAGGGTTGTGCGAAATCCGAAAGTGCCAACACTGGGCAGCTGACTCATCACCTGTTTCCAGCGCTCAAAATCCTCTTGCGCCCCATCAGTCTACTTGAATGCCCCCTTCTTGGTAGAGTCGATGAGGGGAGTTGCCAACTGGGAGAAGCGCTTCACGAATTTCCTATAGTAGGTACGTATAGCCACAAAACCCCTCAACTTTGTCACATTCTAGGGTACTGGCCAATCCCGGATGGCCCTGATCTTCTCCTCATGCACTCTCACGCCATCATCCCCAATGATATGCCCCAAATAGAGCACCTTTGTCAATTCGAACTCACACTTGCGTAAAACTACTGCTCCTCTAAAATACGCAACACCACCTCCAAGTGCTACAAATGCTCCTCCCAAGTCCTGCTATAGAGCAAGATATCATCGACAAACACCAATACGAATCTTTGCAACTGCCCATGTAATACGTGGTTCATGCAAGACTGGAAAGTGGTTGGTACGTTGGTTAGCCCGAAGGACATAACCAGGAACTCGAAGTGCCCATAGTGACACCTAAAAGTCGCCTTAGGGACGTCTTGGTCCCTCACTCTGATCTGGTAGTACCCCAAACGCAAGTCTATCTTAGAGAAGAACTTGGCCCCTCTCAACTCATCTATGTGTGGGATGGGGTAGCGGTTCTTCAGGGTCTTTTTGTTGAGGGCCCGAAAATCTATGCACATGCGCAACATCTCTTCCTTATTCTTCACCAGGACAACTGATGAAACAAAAGGGCTAGAGTTAGGCCTAATATGCCCAAGTACCAGCAGCTCATGGATGGCCCGCTCAATCTCATCCCTATAAGCCTTGGGATGTTTGTACGAGGTGGTAATCATGGTCTGTACCCTCGGCTCTAGCTCAATTGTGTGCTCAAATCCCCAGTTAGGTGGTTGCCCTAGTGGTATGTCTCCAAACACTACCACGTAGCTATCCAAGATGGCATGTATGTCAAGGTGTGGTGGCTTGGGCCAACCCCCAACCTCAAAAATCCTCAACTCCACCGCCCACTCAACGTCACCATGCCTCAGATCAGCCTCCATCCTGTGTGCTGAGACAGTCTGTGGAGGGTAAGTGCATGCCCCGGAGCACAACTAGTTTTCCATTCGGCCCTGTAAACTACATCTCCAGCTTCCTCCAATCCGCAGTGACTCAGCCAAGCGAGTAGAGCCACTAGACACCCATCACAACCTTGGTGTCTGGCACATCCACCACAAAGAAATGATCTGCCACTAAATAGTTCCCCATGGTCACTGTTAACGCGAGAACATATCGTGTGCACTACATGGTTCTATCTCTCGGTACAAGAATTGAGAAACCCTCAAACTCCTCAGTTGTGATGCCCCTCCTCTGAACCATCTGGGCATCAATGAAGTTTTGAGTGGTCCCACTGTCCACCAAAACTGAGACATGTTGCCCCTACATGGTGCCCTTGATCCTCAACATCAAAAACTTGGGTACCCCATGTAAAGATGCAAGGACCCCTCCTAATGGTACAAAAGGAGCTCCCCCTGGTGGTGGTGATGAAGATGGTCCCCTCTCCACATGAGCCACATTGTCATCTCCATCTACCTCCAACCTTACATCATCCTCCTTGTCACTGTCAGAAAAGACCTTAATGTAGTGGGCCTTGCCCGTTGTGCATCTATGGCCTGGTAACCAAGATGCATAGCTTCCTCCTCCAGAGATCTCTCCAGGTCTCTCATCCAACTGGCCACGCCCCTAGTTGGCTCTCGGTGGTCGGGCCCTAGTGTCTCTCCCCCTCTCTTGGAGACCCTGTCTGGGTCGTAATGGCACTCTGGCTCTGGGCAGAGCATCCTACCGTCATGATCTCCATCACAACGTTGGTGTACGGCACATCCACCACAAAAATGATACGCCACTAAATAGTTCCCCATCGTCCAACGCTGACAAAGAAGAACATATCGTGTACTACATGGTTCTATCTCTTGGTACAAGAATTGAAAGCCTCAAACTCCTCGGTTGTGATGCCCCTCCCTGCGAACCATACGGGGCATCAATGAAGTTTTGAGTGGTCCCACTGTCCACCAAAACTGAGACATGTTGCCCCTACATGGTGCCCTTGATCCTCAACATCAAAAACTTGGGTACCCCATGTAAAGATGCAAGGACCCCTCCTAATGGTACAAAAGGAGCTCCCCCTGGTGGTGGTGATGAAGATGGTCCCCTCTCCACATGAGCCACATTGTCATCTCCATCTACCTCCAACCTTACATCATCCTCCTTGTCACTGTCAGAAAAGACCTTAATGTAGTGGGCCTTGCCCGTTGTGCATCTATGGCCTGGTAACCAAGATGCATAGCTTCCTCCTCCAGAGATCTCTCCAGGTCTCTCATCCAACTGGCCACGCCCCTAGTTGGCTCTCGGTGGTCGGGCCCTAGTGTCTCTCCCCCTCTCTTGGAGACCCTGTCTGGGTCGTAATGGCACTCTGGCTCTGGGCAGAGCATCCTACAAGTACTGATCTCTCCCAACTGCATCCTACAAGGTGGTGGGCCTGTTGTACCTCACAAATCCCCTCACTGGCTCTGCTGGCCCCTCTACAAACATGAAAACTCTCTTGGGTTCTGAAAGATTAGGCACCATCACTGACAGTCTCAAAAACTCAAAGATGTAGGCCTCAACCCTCCCTGTCTTCTTGAGCTGTGACAACTCCCCAAAGTGCTCCTCCGGGTCTCTCCTCTCAAAACGCTCCAGCACCCTCCTAGTGAAATCTTCATAGGTTGTCACTCCTGCATGCCCCATCGTGGTTTTCCCATGGAACCACCAGTCATGGGCTTCCCCTTCTAAAAGTAATGTGGCAATTTTAATTGCCTCCCCCTTTGTCATCTGATTGAGTTGGAAGTAGACATCCAACTTCTCAACCCATGCTCTCGTTGAGCTCTTGGACGAGCCATCAAAAGTCGAGAGCAACAATCTCTCCATGGTGCACTGCAAATCGATACCACGTATGTAGCCTCCTCCACCCTGTCCCTTGTTCCTATTGTTACCCTTCAACTGGCAAAAATTCCTAAAGGTAATAGCCTCTCTAAAGTCGGGCCCATAGGACTGATACTCCACAAAATAGTCCCCCATGAGAATCTCCTCTTACCCTTGCGTTCCTCCATCACCAGATTCTAAAAACATGGGGATAGTGGATCTAGGTGGTGTACTAGGAACGAGAGGTATGTTGGGGCCATCCATTATCTACGTGGTGTTGCGAAGTGTCAGAGCCTTCACCCAAATGGAACTCCCACTAAATTCCTTTGCCCTTGTTGTTGTTGAAAGTTTGCTGCCTCGGTTCCTTAATGCCCTTAGACAAATCCTGAACAACCTTCAGAAGGTGTTGGGAAAACTCCTCTTTACTTCTTTTGTCTCCCTCATTATCCCCCATGTTTTGCCTCTCAACCTCTGATTCAACTATTACTGGATCTGGGATAATTTGCAACTGCCTTACTCTGCTCCTGTACCTCTGCCTCCGGTAGGTCACATTCCGCTGGTCTTCTGGTGTAATAGACGGATAACTGCGCCCACAGGCTGAGCCAAGACTATGAGCTCTGATACCACTGTAATATTCCTACGGGAAATATACAATGATAAACAAAGCATACATAGCAAAAACACACATAACAATTGCACACATATTAGACACCATGAATTAAGCCAAAATTGTTGCTCTTAACCATTTTATTATAAAATCATGGGGTTACAATTCGGTGTTTGGAAAGTGTGCACTTGGGCTTGCTCAAGGCAAGCTAGCAAAGCCCAAGTGATGGAAGCATGACCCCAATTGTTGTTGGTTGATACCCTCTATAGCTCTGTGTTGATTTCCCCAGTAAACTAAACTACACTGCCAGCTGCAAGAAATGGTTGTTAGGGCCTCCTCCGGTGTTCAGCAAGTTCCGGGAAATTAACCTCGAGCTCTCCTCCAATAAGCCACAAAAACCCACGAAGGAATTGGACAAATGTTGACCTCGGAAATTCGGCCCAATTTCCCCTATCTCCTCTAGTTGTTGGGTATATCGACCCACCTGTAAATATTGTTGCTAAAGACCCTCAAAATGGCAGAGAAATTCAGCAAAACTCCCTACCAGGCTTCCCTCACAAGATCAGCCCCAATTTCCTCCTCCTCGTGCCTGACGTGTGGCATGAAGTAGGATTGCGCAGGCCCACGCAGTCTCTACTGAAGCTGCTCAAAAATCACGTTGAAATGCTCCTGAATCGATCTAAAATAGATGGATACTCCCTCCTAGGGCTAGCACTCAAGGTCCACCGAAGCAAGGGTGAGATTCTCGCCTAAAAATCTATTGTGCTCAATAGCACATGCAGACTTGGCCTCCAGCTTAAGCGTGCTAGTCAAGGTGAATGTTCAAATGATCGAAGATGCCCAAAATGAGTGCCTCCTCCTATTTTGTCATTGTGCCTCCAATTTTCCCAAGTGGGGCCTAGCCATCAAATTCCCCATCTTTTTCCCTCCAAGAGTGCATATTTCCAAGGGGGGGCATATTTCCTTCCTTGGAGTGGAACCCACCATCCACCATCCATTTGACTTTTTCCCTTTCTCCTAAATATGGGCCCTTGCCTTAGCTTCAAAACTCAAGTGGGGTACCGCAACCCACTTTTCCTAAGTGAAAGTGAAAAGTGTGACAAAATTGGCAAAATTGATATTTCCCCTAACCAATATTGCTGAGTGGGAATATCACAACACCTGTATAAAGAGTGAAAAGTAGTGAAACGGTCTTAAAACTCTAACAATCAAGACAACCTACCTCTCTGATAACAAAATTACAAAAGGAAACATTGGTGTTATTGTTCTAATATCACAGTACATAGATGTAATATCCCGAATGGGATTTGTCACCGATTTTGCAGAAATTTTACTAAACCAACATTTTACCATAAAATTACTGATTAATTAACAAAAGATTGCCATGTAAAATAAAAACAAATAAAGCATTGCAATCCCTTAACACATTGAATCAAGAAGAATCTCAACGTTTTATTATAAATGGCAAAGTGGAGTTACATGCATATCTGACCCAAAATAGCTTGAGATCGAAAGTTGGCCTCCAATATAACCTGTTGCATTGCACCGGCCTTCAAAACTGAAGAGTTGCACTCTCCCTCCAACAACAGTTGCCACTGAATCAACTGAAAGACAATGAAGCACCAATTGAGGACCTGAATGATCCTCACTCCAATATCCCTGAAGCTCAGTGAAACTCCTGAATGAAGTCTCCTCAAAGAGAATTGTGTTTCCGTCCAACACTTGACAACATACCTGAGGGTTTCCATCCTGGGGCTACCAATGGAGTAGAGAACCAAGTTCTCAACCTCACATACAAGAAAAGATATCAAATCCAAGATATTCCCCAATGGCCTCCTCCTCTTCTTTATATATCTGATGGACCCCTCTAGAGCCTTCAATTTTATTATTATTTTAATCATGGAGCACTTTTCCCTCTTATTTTCCAATTAAAATATTATTTTTAATGCGGGAAAGAGTAAATTGGCCACCATGTCTCCTCAGGTTGTTGTAACTCATGTCCAACCATCCCATCATGTAGGTATTCGTGTTCTGGTTCCAACGAGCTATTACACTAAGGTGTTATATCATGCATTCCTCTCGTAATGCCACCTTGAGCATAATTAATTGAGCTAAGCCCAAAAATAACTCGGTTTTCCGAAAATTGCCGGAATGCACCAGAACAAAAGGCAAACCGGGCAGATGATGGAATATACCAAGCGAATGCCAATGGTTCTCATAAAAACTCCTCAAAAATCCTCCAAAAAATCCATTGAGCACGCTAATGACATCAACCTGCACCTGTGACCTGTCTGCTCCTAACTCAAGAAGTCAATCCTAACCCTGTCATAAGGAACACCAGAAAAAGGAATATTACAAACATCCACCCCAAGATTGCTTGCCTTCAAGCAATCCAAAGATGTGGATTCAATGCCCAAAGCCCATACAAACCACTGGGTGCCGCTATGTCTCAGTGTCAAGCCACTCAAAACAAACTCCTCAATGCCCGGATCCCAGTGCCACCATGGCCAATCATCACTCAAGTCCCATGGCTCGGGTTGTGCTCTATCTCTGGCTATAGTTGCTGCTCCATGAAGCGAATATCAACTTAGCAACTCTCTCCAATCCAACCTCTGGTATAGGTCGAGGTCAACCCTACTATGTTGATGTTGGGCTAGTGCTACTGAAATACGAATGAACTGTCAGTCCATAACCCACTGCCCATTGAACCATCCAATAACTCTCTCATCTACGGGCTCCTGCTGAAATGTGCCCCGAACTAAGAATGATACTCCATCAATAGGATACCAACTCATGATCTCCCGCCAATCTATTCGAGAGAAGAATCAAATGCAGTGACACCTACATACGGAACAAGTCTGGTGTGTTATCGCCAGTCCATACTCAACTCATGTTGCTTTGTCCTATCTGTCAACGAGGTCTGCCTGAAGAAGAAGGCCCCTCTCTCTAAAATAGGCCAAAGTGGGCAAGATATGTTGCAAGCCACATCGATGTACTCCTGGAGAGTGTTGCTCCCTGAAAGTACTGCAGCTTTGCTAACTACCTGCACCTCATCAGTGGGTCGGCCCAAAGATGGATGCACCACCATCTCCAACAACTCCTCCCTCTCCTGATCAAGAATGTCATACTCTTATTGTCTACTAGCCTCCCGCAGAACTACCCTATCGACCTCCAACATCTCCTAAGGATAAGTATCTGCAACTAGTGTCACCCTGCTAGATGTCAATACATATGCCTGCTCCTTATCAATGGCTGATCCCAAGGGTAGCCGCACATCCATCACAGACTCAATGTGAACCTCTGGCTCTCCCCCAAAGGACTATTATGCATACTGTGCATATCCTCCTCCTTGGTTGACTCATGCTCCACCATATGCTACTCCAGTTGAATCATCACAAGTGACTCGTCATCCTGAATATCTCCCATAGAGTCCCCTTACTGCTCATCATGAACACTGGAATACAAATCCGGCCTATTGTCATCAACTCACATGACTACTCATGCTCCCTAGAAGCATACTCATATGACCCCATGGACCCATCCAAAGAGGAGTCCCCATCCTGACATACCGAAGGAATGTCCTCCTAATCTACCTCCGCATCTCTCAAGCATGAGTGATCAGGTCCCCAAGGTTCTTTGCAGATGAAGCAAAGTCCCTTCCTCCTCAGCTCATTCTTGACATCTGATCCTCCAAACTGGAGTAGCTCCTCCCTAATCAACTGTCTCCTAAACAACCCAATGTTCTGCTCAACCAGCCTTTCGGCTAGCTCATAAGTAGCAGGTGAGACCAACTGTTCTCCCCTCCAAATGGTCAACAATGTAGCCCGCAACTCCCTGTAAATGACATCACGATCTCCAATGACTGAAGACAAAATGGGCAGCATGTTTGATCTGACTGTATCAGGGTGATGTTTCCTAATGTTAAAGAAACATCGAAACATCTGACGGACCAAGTCATCACACCCCAAATCAAGCATGATGTCATACGTTCTGAACATGGCCATACCTCCTAAAATCTCAAGCGTCTTCCCAAAGGTAGAGCCCGCACTGTTGTCCAAGTCCTAAAAAGTCCCCACTACTAACTTGAAAACTTCCCTCATAACATCATCATTGAAAGGAGCTATTCAATCTCATAATGTTACTGAGGCATGATGCAACTGGAAGTCTGAACCCTTCACAACGTTCTGCCAAGAACCTGGGTTGTATAAGAGCAAGCATAGCAAGTTTTAGAGCCCAAATCAGTTTATTTCCTTCTAACTGGCTTACTTTGGAAAGGAGTTCATCAAGATTGGAAAGAACTCTCCCTATGATCTTCATGTGTTTCAAATTTGTTCCAAGTGCAAGGATTTTGTTTCCAAACTCTAGTTCCTCCTGCAAATTTTTTGGTTGCTCATGTTTAAGAATGGCATGGATTTCTTTCGAGAAAGGTTTGTCAGCCAATTTGTTTTATGATCTGTATTGCTTTGTTGGTTCATGAGGTGTCTTAAAAACTCCATTTTTTTTTCTATTGTGACAATACAAAGTTATGCTAAGCAGTGCAAGGCACTGTTGAGATTTTGGGGTGTTGGGGTAGCATCGGATGTGCTCTAGCTCCCAAACTTTATGGAGGGACTAGAGTACATAAGATCTCCAAGACCCAGAAAGCGTTTTGGGAAATTCCATCCGATTTAAGAGATATTTAATTAATTAATCTTTTTAATTAAGGACCCTAAGTCTAAATTAGGAAAATTAAAAGATTAAATGTAATTAAATTAAACATGTGATGAGAATGACTTAAGTGACACGGATCAAGCATCTTCTAATCTTAGTCGTCGATTCAAGATTAGATCACGATCGTTGAAGTTTCAACGAGAAAAGTATAAGAAGAGGGCTTGGGGTTAGTTGGAGAACACACACAATGGCAGAGCACTGAAGCTAAGCTGGAATTATAGGGCGTGGTTTGCTAAGAATTTAAGAATTGTTTCAGCTGCGGAGAGGGGCAGTATTGGCGAAGGGGATGCTCTAGTCCCAGGCCAAGAGTACAACGAGGGCAGAAAAGCAGCAGATCGAGGCAGCGCACAGGCAGTAGCTACGCAGCTCAGCCGACAGCCCAGAAGGGGCAACGCAGAGGCATCAGGAGCTACGCAGGGCTGATGCAGGCCCAGAAAGGGTAGTGCAAAGGCAGCAGGGGCAGTGCAGAGGCATCTGGAGCTACACAGGGCTGATGCAGGCCCAGAAAGGGTAGCGCAGAGGCAGCAGGAGGCCAGGAGGGTTGATGCAGGCCCATCCAGGGCAGCGCAGGGGCAGCGTAACCCAGTCTAGGGTGACGCAAGCCCTTCCTAAGCAGTGCAGAGGCTGACACAGAGGGCTTCAGAGCAACGCTGGGGTTTCTAGAGGTCAAAAAAGGCTGAGTTCTGTAAATCTCATTTGAGGGTGTGAATGAGTCAGTTTTTTGTCTCCAGAACAGAGGTATAACTGCAGTTTTTATTTCTCTGGCAAATTAACTACTTTGGTGCCCAGATCAGTTGTACTTAGAATCTGCTTAATAATAAAAACCCTCCAGAAGCTAGAAGACCGGTTTTCCCGCATTGGGTTTTTCTGGGACAGTTGTCCAGAAAATCCTTATGTGTTACTTTGTCATTGTGCATGTTATTCAGGTCAGATATGTACGTGTAGGTTGTTAATGTATTTACTTCGATGCTAATGCTGAAGATTTCAAATTAATAACTTGTGTAAGTAGGAGAAGTAAATCAATAATTTAACAGTAAGGTTTCTGTATGAGCATATTCAGAAATTTTCACATGGTATTAGAGCGATCACAGATCTAGTTGAATCTCCAACAAGAGGGGTGAAGAATATGTGTTGCAGAAAGCAGCAACAACAGCAGATAATCCAGAGAGGGCAAAGCAGCAGCAGAAGGACACAAAGGTAGCTAGGGTCATGCAAGGGCTGACGCAGAGACAGTGCAAAGCCTTCCAGAGGGACGCAGGAGCAGCTTGCGTTGCACTGAGCGATTATGCTCACGCAGAGGCCAGCCAGGGTGACGCAGTCCAGAATTTGGTTGTTGTGCAAAGTGCCGAGATCCGGAAACTGAGTTGCAGACCTTCAACAGTTGCTGGTGGGGTGAAGATTCTGTCGGTGCAGAATTTAGCCTAAGCTAAGTTGACAAAGAGCGGGAGGAGAACAGCTTCTCAGAAGATTTCCTGCCAAAGAAATCTGAAAATCGATCAGAGGATCGAAGAGAGCTGATTCGTTGTGATTGGCAGACTTCCAAGAGAGGGAGTCAGTTGTCAGAGGGAGCAGAGGGTGCCTTTCTCGCCAAGGACCCTAGATCTGAGTCTCTAGCAAAGAGAGGAGGATCAGTTCCGACATATTTCTGAGCAGATGACGCCACACGGACTGCTTGATCAAGATAGGTTGGACGGCCTGTCCAACTTTGCAATCTGGAAGGCCAGAATCCTGGTAGTCCTTGAGGCCTACGGTATACGGGAACATGCAGAAAAAGTCTTGGCTACACCAACTGATGCGGCTCTCCTGGAGAAGCACAATGAAGCAGCGGCACATGCCAAGCGCTTCATTATGGACGGGGTCAAAGATCATGTGGTACCACACATAGTCGAGAAGGCAACGGCTCATGAGATGTGGGTAGCCCTAACCACATTATATGAAGGAAGGTCTGTCTAGAGAAAGATGTTTCTGGAGAACCAGCTGAGGTTATTCATGATGGCCAAGGGATAGGAGATCGATCCTTTTCTATCTAGATTTCAGACTACAGTTGATCCGGGATCAACTGACTGGCATGCGGGTCAAGGTAGCTGACGATGTCATGGTGAGGACTGCTCTCAATGCAGTCACAGAGGACTAAGAAACTTTTTTCCAAAGTCCCTTGGGCAAAGCGAACCTTCCCAACTAGGACAACATGTGGGTTATCTTCCGACAAGAGGAGATCCGCCGTATGACCAAAAGACAATACAGCACCAGTTTGAGCAAGGTAAAGGAGGAAGAGGAAGATGTAGCCTTGGCATCAAAGAGGCAGCAAGGGAAAAAGAAGTGTGATCTGTCAAAGATCAAATGTTTCCAGTGCAGCAAACTTGGACATTTCGCCAGCAATTGTCCTCAAAAGAAAAAGGACAAGGAAGCTTCTAGTTCCAAGGTTGTTGTAGTAGACAATGGCTCTGAAGATGACGTAGCCATGAGCGCTCATGAACCACGAAAGTGAGGCAATCTTGATCTGTAGAGCAGCTACAGAGTGGTGGCGGGATCCTTGAGTAGCCTAACTATTGGATCACATATGTGCTACGGGAGCCTTAAGACGGTAGCGAGACAAGTGGAGCAATGGGTACAGAGGATCATGGATGGAGCAGAGGCAAAGCTCACACGCTAATGAGCGAACAGCGCAGTGCACATACAGCAGCAGTGTAGGGTACGCGGTGCAGAGGCTTCAAGAGGACAGCGTAGTGCAGTGACAGCGTAGAGGAGAGCAGCGCAGAGCAAGTCTGCTTACGCAGTGCAAAGCTGCAGCAGCGCAGTAGCCTTCAGAGGACAGTGCAGAGCAGCAGCCTATGGAGCTTCACTGACGACATGCAGCCCAACTGACTTGTCTGTCAAAGATTGGGAAGGAGTCATTCAGTTACTTACTCTCAGCAACTGAGTTGTAGTGCAGCAGTTGGCAGCACAATACAGCAATTTGAGAGGGATTTGCAGTACGGATGTAGCAGTTGTTGATTTCTATAACATCGGAAAGTGTTCTAAGTCTCATTTTTGGTAGAGAGGCTTGGACATTAGTCATCCAGAGAACCCAAAATCGTTTGTGGAATTTCCACTCGGCTACGACTTTATTAAAATAATTAGTTATTTTAATGCAGACCCTAAGTTTAAACTTAGGGAAATCAAATAATTAAAGGGTATTAATAGAACAGAGTGTGAATCTTCTAGAAAACGAAGATCAAGTCATCTTTTAATCTGAGCCATTGATTAACGATATAATCTTGGCCGTTGATTTGTCAACATGAAGACTATAAGAAGAGAGTTGAGAGCCATTTGGAAATCAAGTCGGGGACACTCTTAGAACCCGAAGGAAATCAATTCTAAAGCAAGAGAATTCGATTTCAGTGAGTGAGTTTGTAGAGGCTGGGTTGCAAAAGTAGAAGGAGGAGGGAGGAGTCATTTATCGGGAAGCAAAAGTCAAGAGGATGAAGGGAAGGGTGAGTCGATCAGCAGCAAGAACCCCTCCACGCAGAATCACGCAGTCCAGAGAGGGACTGCGCAGACCTCTCACGCTGGATGACACAAAGGGGGAAGGAGGTCACCCCGAGGGTCCAAAATTTGTCCGGAAGGTCTAGAAAATTCAACCAGGTGTTTGCTAATTTTTCTCTGCTCATCAGACTCCTGTTAATGTACCTTCCATTTTTTAAGATAAATATAAAACCCTCATCTGCTGCACCGATTTTCCCACACTGGGTTTTTCCAGAGACAATTGTCCAAAAATAACTGTGTTCATGTGGTTGCTTCTATTGTGCTACTTGTGTTAATTATCTTTTTATTCTTATGCTCTTAACGATAGTGAAGATCTGCAAATGTGTTTATTTCAGAATTTACTAAAGCATCTGTAAATAACTTATCTCATAAGTAGGAGAAATAAATCAAGTATTGCATAAATATTTTCCTCTTGAAAATTTCACATGGTATCAGAGCAAAGGGCTAAAAACAGAAAGGGAGGATCTACAATGGACCAAAGTTCCATCATCCGGAAGGGTTCACGCAGTCAAAGGGACTCGCGCAGTCCTCCAGAGCACGCAGAAATGCAGAGAGAACACAACATGAAGGTGTTGGCATCCAGACTAGAGGAGGATCTTACCTGTGTGTCAAGCACAACTCCTCCAAGTGTTTGGTATATTGATAGTGGAGCATTTGCTCATATGATGGGGGTTCGAGAATGTTTTTCGAGCTACCAAGAAGAACAGATGAATTTCCAGATAACTATGGGAAATAAGGCAAAATGTACCCCCATCGAGGGAGGTACCGTAACATTTCAGACTGAGGATGGCAACAAGATTCAAGCCATGAACGTTCTGCATGTACCAAGGTTGTGGATGAATTTACTCTCGATGTCTCAACTTCAGAACAAGGGCTATGACGTATACTTTATTCGAGATAAGGTGTATGTCAAACACCCTAACTGGAGCAAAAAGGCACAAATCGGAGTAAGGAGTCACAAGTTGTATAAGCTCCAGCTTGAATCTCTAGTGGCCCTGATCGGCAGTATAGACAACAGAGATTTGAATGAATTATGGCACAGAAGGATGGGGCATCTACATCATGGAGCCTTGGGGATTCTCAAAAATACTGTCATAGGGGCTCCTGAACTCGGCATGAAGAAAGACGAAGTTTGCAGGGGATGTGTACTAGGGAAGTACGCTAAGGTAGCATTTCCAAGAAGAAGCAGCAGAGCCAAAGGTGTATTAGAGTTAATACACTCTGACATTTGCAGTCCAATGGCCACAACTGCTCTCAGTGGGGCAAAGTATTTTGCCACTTTCATTGATGATCATTCCAAGAAAACTTGGATCTATTTTTTGAAGACCAAAGATGAAGTCTTTGATTGGTTTAAAGATTTCAAAGCATTGTTAGAGAACTCTACAGGAAAGAAGATCAAGAAGTTGCAGTCAGATAACAGTGGAGAATATATCGATAAAGACTTCACAGATTTCTATGCACAAGAAGGCATCAAGAGAGAATGGACAGCTCCATACAATCCAAAGCAAAATGGAGTTGCAGAACAAAAGAATCGGACCATAATAGAAGCTGCAAGGGCGATGTTGTAAGGCCAAGATATGCCCAAATTCTTAAGGGCAAAGGCCTGCAACACAGCAGTATATATTCAAAACAGAGTTCCCAATAGAGCTTTGGGGAAGGTAACTCTCGAAAGTGTGTTCATAAGCAGCAAGCCAGAAGTGAGCCACATCAGGATATTCGACAACATAGTGTACTGCCATGTTCCAGATGAAAAGAGGAAGAAGCTGGATCAAACTGCAGAAAAGGGTTTCTTGATGGGCTATAGCGAGAATGCAAAGGCATATCACATCTATATTCCAAAGAGCAAAAAAGTCGTGGTAAGAAGGGATGTAAAATTCCTAGAGGAGAGAGCCTTCAGGAAATCTCAAGAGATGGCCACAGATACGCAAATTGAGGAAGATCCATTGGTACGGCCTCAACGACCTATAGAGGAGAGGTCCAGTGCCTCTCTAAGGCACAATAATTCTGAGGGAAGCTCCTCCGACGAAAAACAGAAGGAACAACAAATGAGACTGCCCACAACTGATGGGAGACCGAGTAGAGAACTCCAACAAATTCTTAGGGATGCAGAAGAATTTGTTGGAGCCCCTAGAGAAGGAAAGAGGATAAGGAAACAACCAGACAGATATCAGGCACTAGTAGCTCAGGTTGGAGAACCTTCTACCTTTAGGGAAGCACCTCAGCATCAGGCATGGGTGGATGCCATGGTCGAGGAGTATAGCTCCATCATGACAAATGATGTCTGGGAAGTAGTCCCTAGACCACAGGATAGATCTGTTGTAGTATCCAGATGGATCTACAAGATCAAATATGTTGCAGATGGCAACATAGAGAAGTTCAAGGCAACGTTTGTAGCCAAGGGGTATGCCCAGAAGGAAGGCATTGACTATGAAGAAACTTTTTCTCCAATAGCGCGATACACTTCTATCAAATCTGTCATCTCTCTAGTTGCGTAGATGGGATGGGAGATTCACCAGATGGATGTCAAGACTACGTTCTTGAACTGGGTGATAGAGGAGGAAGTGTACATAGAGCAGCCAAAGGGCTTCGAGGCACATGAGCAGAAGACTCATGTTTGCAGACTTAAGAATGCCTTGTATGGCTTAAAACAAGCCCTTGGGGCATGGTATGGTTGGATTGATAGCTACTTGCAAAAGATGGGGTTCGTCAAGAGTGACGCAGATGCCAACTTATACTACTTGAGAGTAGGAGATGAGCCGCTTATTCTTGTTCTTTATGTGGATGATCTGTTTTTGACCGGATCATCCAAGCTCATCAAAGACTACAAGGAAAATCTGGCAACAGAATTCGACATGAAGGATCTGGGGCAGATGCACTATTTTCTTGGATTAGAAGTCTAGCAGCAGAAAGGGGAAATCTTCCTAGGACAAGGAAGATACATGACAGAAACCCTGAAGAGATTTTAGATGGAAAACTGTAGACCCATGGCCACACCAATGATTACTAACTGGAAGAAGATAGACACATCGGAGGATGATGAGGTTGATCCCACATTGTACAAACAACTCATTGGATCATTAATGTATCTGGTCAATACTAGACCAGACATTTGTTATACAGCGAATATCCTCAGTCAGTTCATGGTGGAACCAAGGAGGGCTCACTGGGCAGCAACCAAACATGTTCTCAAATACCTGAGAGGAACAGTCCAGTATGAGTTGAAGTACACCAAGGATAATGAGGTCCAGTTGAGTGGGTTCACAGATGCAGATTGGGCTGGAAGCACATTAGATCAGAAAAGTACCAGTGGGTACTGTTTCGGTCTCAGATCAGGAATGACCTCCTGGTGCAGCAGGAAACAGAAGTTTGTAGCACTGAGCTCAGCTGAGGCAAAGTACATGGCAGCAAGAACAGCTTCGTGCGAGGCCATATGGCTCCACAAGTTACTTTTGAACTGGCTCAAGAAGCGGATGGAACCGACCGAGATTATGTGGGATAATCAGAGTTGCATTAAGCTCTCTAAAAATCCTGTGTTTCATGACTAGCCGAAACACATTGACATTCGGTGTCACTTTATCAGGGACTATGTCCAGAAGGGAGCAGTACAGTTGCCATACACTCCTACAGGAGAACAGGTGGTAGATATCCTCACAAAGGCTCTAAGTAAGATCATGTTCACTTTAGAGAAAAGATGGGGATGGTCAAGAACCCCTTCCATTAGAGGAAAGCGTGGTCTTCAGAAGAAGAGGGAGATGCAATACGGATGATGTAGTGACAGGGTAGCAGTACAAAAAGCAGCAGCGCAGAGATGAGGGGCAGCAGTCAGGATATCATCAGCGCAACAGATGATGTAGAGTCAGAGTAGTACAGCGGTACCGTGCTTAAACACCTTCCTCGCTAAGAGGGAGTGTTGATTTCTATAGCATCGGAAAGTGTTCTAAGTCTCATTTTTGGTAGAGAGGCTTGGACATCAGTGATCCAGAGAACCCAGAAATCGTTTGTGGAAATTCCACTCCGTTATGACTTTATTAAAATAATTAATCATTTTAATGCAGACCCTAAGTTTAAACTTAGGAAAATTAAATAATTAAAGGGTATTTATAGAGCAAAGTGTGAATCTTCTAGAAAACAAAGATCAAGTCATCTTTTAACCTGAGCCATTGATTAACAATATAATCTTGGTTGTTGATTCGTCAGTAGGAAGACTATAAGAAGAGACTTGAGGGCCATTTGGAAATCAAGTAGGGGACACTCTCAGTACCCGAAGGAAATCGATTTTGAAGCAAGAGAATTCAATATCAGTGAGTGAGTTTGTAGAGGCTGGGCTGCAGAAGCAAAATAAGGAGGGAAGAGTCAATTATCGGGAAGCAGAATTCAAGAGGGTGAAGGGAAGGGTGAGCTGATCAGCAGCTAGAACCCCTCCACGCATAATCACACAGTCCAGAGAGGGACTGCATTGAGCACTCATGCTGGATGACGCAGAGGGTGAAGGAGGTCATCTCGAGGGTCCGAGATTTGTCTAGAAGGTCTAGAAAATTCAGCCAGGTATTTGTAAATTTTTCTCTGTTCATCGAACTCCTGTAAATGTACTTTCCATTTCTAAAGAATAATATAAAACCCTCATCTGTTGCATCGGTTTTCCCACATTGGGTTTTTCCGGGGACAATTTTCCAAAATAACTGTGTTCATGTGGTTGTTTCTATTGTGCTACTTGTGTAAATCATTTTTTTTTTTTTTCCTATGCTCTTAACGATAGTGAAGATCTGTAAATGTGTTTATTTCAGAATTTACTGAAGCATCTGTATATAACTTATCTCATTAGTAGGAGAAATAAATCAAGTATTGCATAAATATTTTCCTCTCGAAAATTTCACAGCAGTGACGTTGGCAGCGTCATGGGCAGCAGTACGGGAGAGCAGCAACAGCGCAGTGATGAAGGGCAGCAGGCCAAGCATCAGCGCAGAGACCCACACCATAGATCAGTGCAACCTTCGGCGTGAAGTGTTTTGCTAGAGCACATTCCTCGCTAAGAGGGAGTGTTGAGATTTTGGGGTGTTGGGGTAAAATCGAATGTGCTCTAGCTCCCAGACTTTGTGGAGGGATTAGAGTACATAAGATCTCCAAGACCCAGAAAGCGTTTTAGGAAATTCCATCCGGTTTAAGAGATATTTAATTAATTAATCCTTTTAATTAAGGACCCTAAGTCTAACTTAGGAAAATTAAAAGATTAAAGGTAATTAAATTAAACATGTGATGAGAATGACTTAAGTGACGCGGATCAAGCATCTTCTAATCTTAGTCATTGATTCAAGATTAGATCACGGTCATTGAAGTTTCAACAAGAAAAGTATAAGAAGAGGGCTTGGGGTCAGTTGGAGAACACACACATTAGCAGAGCAGAGCACTGAAGCTAAACCTGGAATTTTAGGGCATGGTTTGCTAATTTCAGAAGTGTTTCAGCTGTGGAGATGGGCAGTATTGGCGAAGGGAATGGTCTAGTCCAAGGCCAAGTGTACAATGAGGGCAGAGAAGTAGCAGAACAAGGCAGCGCAAAGGTAGCAGCTACGCAGCTCAGCCGAGAGCCCAGCAGGGGCAGCGCAGAGGCATCAGGAGCTGCGTAGGGCTGATGCAGGCCCAGAAAGGGCAGCGCAGAGGCAGCAGGTGAGCTAATGCATGCCCAGTCAGGGTAGGGCAAGAGCAACATAACCCAGTCTAGGGTGGTGCAGGCCCTTCCTGAGCAGCGCAAAGGCTGACGCAGACCAGCAGGGCTGACGCAGAGGACTTAAGAGCAGTGTTGGGGTTTCTAGAGGCCGGAAAAGGCTAAGTTCTGTAAATCCCGTTTAAGAGTGTGAATCAGTCAGTTTTCTGTCTCAAGAATAGAGGTATCGCTGCAATTTTATTTCTCTGTCGAGTTAACCAGTTTGGTGCCTAGATCTGTTGTACTTAGAATCTACTTAATAATAAAACCTTCCAGAAGCTAGAAGACCGGTTTTCCTGCATTGGGTTTTTCCAGGGACAGTTGCACAGAAAATCCTTGTGTGTCACTTTGTCATTATGCATGTTATTCAGTTCAGATCTATATGTGTAGGTTGTTGATGTATTTACTTCGATGTTAATGCTGAAGATTTCAGATTAATAACTTGTGTAAGTAGAGAAGTAAATCAATAATTTAACAGTAGGGTTTCCGTTTGAGCTTATTCAGAAATTTTCACAGGCACAACTAGTCATTCTACATGCATCAGCAATATATTGTCCAACAATGTATAATAAGAATGCTAGCAGCAATGATACACCACATGCATCAACATTCTCCCAAACAAGCTTTAGAAATTTAAAACAACACCTACAAGACATACATTTCAAAGCTTGAATGTACAGTGAGCAGATTGCAAGACGTAACCTAGTAAGTAGGCGGCAACCAATGAAAATCAGTGCATGTGTGATTTATCAGTCCACCAGAGTGATAATTCAACACTTGGTTGTGAAATTTGCTACTAAGAAAAATACAACGGTTCAACTCTTTGTGACAGCCCTTATCCTCCAAGCGATTCACGCAAGTCTTGCCTCTGAAATAGCACGCAGTCCCAAAGATAAAACTACAACAACAATAATATGTATACGAGAGAATTTATCTTTTTGAATCAATTATGAAGCATGTACAAGCCCCCCATAATTCGGTCTTCTTATTTTCTGCTGAAAGCAAATGTAGTCTCCTCAACAACAATGCATCCAACAGAGATAATCCATAATCGATAACCCGTATAAAATGATATATCCTCTGCATTCAACGGTACCTGTCTAACCCAATTTCGTCCCACGCATATAAATATGACACCGACAATTTCATCGACCGACCAGCTAGAGGAACGGATGGATATGAGGTTCAACTATCCTTATACTTGTGTTTTTACTGTGTATTGGCACCATTTCGAACCCATAACCTCACTGTGCCATTTTGCGCAACACAAATTGAACTCTTCTGATTACCTGTGCATAATTTTCTCCCCATAGAATTGCGTCACTAATCTTTTTGATTGGGTGATGGGACTTAACCGGTATGTTGCATTGTATCACAAAGTCGATTTTAAATGTCTAGGCCCCCTTTGATTGACCGATCTGATGTACACAGACTCCACAGCTCGACCACGCATCTATGCAGCGAACTTGGCTCCCACGATGGCAGTCGGTCCTGTCTATGATCTTTACGGCCCCCACTGACGAAAATCAAACCACGATCGGCTTACACTTACGTTTGGCTCTTTGATGTCGACCCACGCCCCACGCACGTGGATACACAGCTACTTTCCCTACACAGAACGTTGTCTTCCATCAAACTTATGTGTTTAGCTTATGTGTTGCCGCTGGAAGGGTGACCTTCGACCTGGTCCTGCGTGTGCAAAGCTAGAGGCGATCGAACTCGGAGCTCGGCCCTTTTAGTGGCCTTGCCCAAGATGCAGGTTCTATTAGGTAACGAATTCCCAATGAATAATCGAGGGCCTAACGTGGCAATACCACTTGACGGCGGCTTTGAAAAACATGGGTTATGGGCTAAGGCCCCCACCACGCAGGAGACTTTGTGATACAACCACTAGCGACTCAAGGAAAACTAACGTCGAACTGAGTTACACCCACGACTTGCTTTAATTTGGCCCTTTACTCGTTCCAGGCACGGTCAAGTTTAACCTCGCTCGATTAGCACGTTGAGGTGCGATGTTCGTTCATTGGGCTTGGAGTACGTTCGTTACTTCAACAATGCACATGCATTTTTCTCCTTGATTGACGGCTCCGCTGTCAATGGTGCTACCACCTCCATAAACGCTCAGAAAGTGCTACAATTCCCTTCGATGATCTCAACCTCCACAGTGACGGTTATGCTCCAGAAGGAGATACGCGAACAAGATAGTTGACTCGGCATTGAGATTTGACTCCCTTACGAACTTACAAACGTAAGCATGGGCCCTTTAAAAGATGCACCGCAATTTTTCCCCGTCACCATCGTGCAGTCGCACTACATACACTGTCACTCAACATACGAAGCTGATGATTTATACCACCATCGCCTCCTTCACTATTATCTACTCTTCCCCGCCCCACGTAAAAATAAGATCACAACAACCTCGATCTTGATTGGCTCGGATCGATCTACTTAATAGATTTGGTCTTGGTTGCACAAAGAAGTCGTGCATATTATGCCCACTGATTCGGTCTTGATTTTGCAAGAATAACAACTATAAAGTATAACCCAGCCTCAGTAGAATATTTCAAAATTCTGTGGCACCATAATAATTTTGATTTCTGGCTAGCAATTCCCTACAGAATAAAATTGGCTTTCTCAAAATTCGTCTTCAACACAGTAAATTGATTTGTAATAAAACACTCAGGCTGGCAAGATCACTAGCTCTAATACCACTGTAATATCCCGAATGGGATTTGTCACCAATTTTGTAGAAATTTTACTAACCCAACATTTTACCATAAAATTACTGATTAATTAACAGAAGATTGCCATGTAAAATAAAAACAAATAGAGCACTGCAATCCCTTAACACATTGAATCAAGAAGAATCTCAGCTTATGCAAAAATAGTGTAGAAATTTCTGAATCCTTACACTTTATGCAAAAATTATTACTGCTAATCTGGTTATGCTCCTCCTACTTAGACAAGTTATTAACTGAATAAATTCAAGTTAAAATCGAAGCAAAACACATAACAGATCTCTACCAATCCAGATCTAGAACAAGTTCATGCACACATAGACAAAGTGACACAATTATTTTTGGACAATTAGTCCCTGGAAAAACCCAATGCGGGAAAACCGGTCTCTGGCTGCTGGAGGGTTTTATTATTAAGAATTTTTCTGAATACAAAAATCTAGGTTCCAAATCTGGAAAGTCTGACAGAGAATATACTATATCAACAGCTCATTGGCTGATCTAGAGACAAAATAATGACTGATCCACACCCTCAAATGGGATTTACAGAACTCAACCAAGATTAGGACCTAGAAACTCCAGCACTGCCCCTGAAAGTCTCTGCGTTAGCCTCTAAAGCCCCTCAAACCCTCAGCGTTGCTCCGGAAGAGGCTGCGTTACCCCAGACTAGGTGATGCAATCACTACGCTACCCCTTAGGGTCTCTACGTAACCCTCTGAGGGTTTCCTGTTGAAAATCACGCTGTCCTTGGAGGGACTGCGTTGTCCTTGCTGCTGCTGCTCTCCTCTTCTCCTCTATCCTTGAGCTGATCTCTGCCTCTTCTGTATTCTAGACCCCGGGATCAAATCATCCCCTTGGCCTAAATTCCCCTCTCTGCAGCTGAAACACTTCTGAGTATTCTTAGCAAACCCTTCCCTAGAATCGCAGCTTAGCTTCAGTGCTCTGCCTCTGTGTCTTTAGAAATGACCCCAAGCCTTTCCTTTATACTTTTCTTGTTGACAAATCAACGGTCATGATCAGATCTTGAATCAATGTCTAAAAGATTAAAAGAAAGCTTGATCCATGTGACTTAAGACAATTTCATCGCATGTTTAATTAAATTCACATTAATTATTTAAGTTCCCTAAGTTTTAACTTAGGAAATACATTAAAATAATCAATTAATTTAATATCTCCTAAACCAAATGAAATTTCCCAAATCAATTTTTGGGTCTTGTAGATCAAGTGTACTCTAGTCCCTCCACAAAATTTGGGAGCTAGAGCAGAACTGATGCTACCCCAAATACACAAAATATCAACAAATAGCTGAGATGGAGCGCTGACCTCCAATATAACATGTTGCACTGCACTAGCCTCAAAAACTAAACTGGTGTACTCTCCCTCCAACAATAGTTGCCACTGAATCAACTGAAAGGCAATGAAACACCAATTAAGGACCTGAATGATCCTCACTCCAATATCCCTAAAGCTTTGTGAAACAACTGAATGAAATCTCCTCAAAGAGAGTTGAGTTTTCATCCAACACTCGACAACATACCCGAGGGTTTCCGTCCCGGGGCTACCAACGGAGTAAAGAACCGGGCTCTCAACCTCACATACAAGAAAAGATATCAAATAAAAGATATTCCCCAACGGCCTCCTCCTCTTCTTTTATAGATCGGATGGACCCCTCTAGAGCCTTCTATTTTATTATTATTTTAATCATGGAGCACTTTCCCTCTTATTTTCTAATTAAAATATTTTTTTTAATGCAGGAAAGAGTAAATCGGCCACCATGTCTCCTCAGGTCGTTGTAAGTCAAGTCCAACCATCCCATCATGTAGGTATTCTCGTTCCAATTCCAACGAGCTATTAAACTAAGGTGTTCTATCACATATTCCTCTCGAAATGCCACCTTGAGCGTAAGTAATTGAGTTAAGCCCAAAAAAAACTCAATTTTCCGAAATTTGTCGGAATGCACAGGAACAAAAGGCAAATTGTACGGATGATGGAATATACCAAGCAAAAGCCACTAGTCCTCATAAAAACTCCTCAAAACTCCTCCAAAAAGCCCGTGGGCCCGCTGATGACACCAACCTGCACCTATGACCTGTCTGCTCCCAACTCAAGAAATCCATCCTAACCTTATCATAAGGAACACCAGAAAAGGGAATATTACAATAGATGTGATTATAGTTCCATTCCATGTTGCAGGAAACAACCCCCAAGATGGGTTACCCATACCTGAAACGTCGAAACAACCAAAACGCTTGGATGGCGTTGTTGGAAATACTAAGAGGGGGGTGAATCAATATTTCTTTTCAATTGTTATTTTTACCAGTTAGATCACTTATAATTAGAACACAAAATGAACAATAAGAATAAATAATTTTATTAATCTCTTCTTTACAATAAATCGAATACAATAATGTGTAGGGCTCCAACCCTAGATGAAGACACCAATCTTCAATCCTTCCAGGCACCAACCTGTACTTTGCCAAGCACCGACTTGGACTTCACAAGGTTCGACCTCTAGGGCTCCAACCCTATCTTCCAAGGCTCCAACCTTGTCACTATGAGGCTCCAACCTCTAGGGCTCCAACCCTATCTCTGGTACAGAAACCAACCTGGTCTTCTTGAGGACTCCTATCCTCTAGGGCTCCAACCCACAACTTCAATTCGTCAAGATAAGTTTAGTGATTCTTTAAGGCTCCCAATATTTTCTGCAACCAGCCTTGCTAATCTCTTCACCTTCAGCACTGCCTTCAAACGATCTCCAATACGCTTAGCTCATCAATGACACCTTTTAGAAAGTGTCTCCAATACTCTTCACGTTACCCAAAACACCTTTCTTCAAGGTCACTCCGTGACGTTTTCAATCAAAGGTCTCCCAAAATCTTCAAAGGGTCCGATCAATGGGTCTCAAATATGTTATCATTATGTCATACTTCCATTAGCAAGTCTTCAAGGTTAATTGTAGAAGAGGTCTTGCTCCAAAAAGGATTTAAGACTACCCACAAACACTTCAAGGGTTACCAATGAATATTTTTACTGTTCTTTACCGCAGACTTAACACGTGCTCTGCACTTTATCATAAGTCTTTAACAAGTCCTTCACAGTTATTTTTTTTCATAACCACAAGTCTTTCGCATTAATGAAGTCTGGTGCTTCTAGTGTTCTTCTTATAGTGGGATCGAAGTCTAAAGCTCAATAAGGTTGCAGGTGCGAGTTCTTTTTCCAAATCCGCAAGTACACTAGTTACTAATATGCATCAAAGAAACCACAGGTAAACTTCAATGAGGCCGCACTGTGAATGCCCATCAGTAATCCGCAATCAAAACGAATATGATGTATCAAGAAAAAGGATTGTCTGAAACTAACACATTCTTTGTTCCAGCATTGAATAGATGACTGAACTTCACAATAGAGGTGCGGGACAAAACTTCTGAAGCGTTTTATGCATAGATCGGGCTCCACGAGCTAGACCACAAATCTGAGTTCCTACAGGTGACTCTCCACAGTTTCGAGCTCCTCAATCAATGATCTGATACTTAATCACAATTTAGAAGACTTTACCAAATTTATTTCTCTTCTATTTCACAAGATCTTCTTTCTGCTCCTATAGTTATCTTCATCAAATTGGATTCACCAATCAGACCTCGATCCCAGGTTCACGCTATTTGAAACAATGCCAGGTTCACGACACCTTGATCACAGGTTCACGCTATTCGAAACGTTGCCAGGTTCACGACGCCTCGATCCTAGGTTCACGCTGATCCAAAAATTCTAAAAGGTTCCTCGATTCTAGGTTCACGACTTATGAACCATTTCACAGTTCTGTTTTTCACAATTGTCGAATGAGTCAAAGGCGCATTTATATGTGTTTAGCGTAGGTAAAATAGCGATCCATGGATAAGCTGACGTGGTATGGTGAAGAGGCACATCAATTTGGAGGAGCCGACATGTATGAATAAGCCAACTAGTGTCCAACATAAGAAATATTCAACGCAATTTGTAATATGGAAAACCAACGTGAATACGTCTAGCGTGGATTAGTGTTCAACGTTCCCATTTGCTTGTCAATAATGCGCTCAGTGTATTAGTGTCCAACATGGTGTCCAACATGCAGCGTCCATTGTCCACCGTCCAACGAGCATGTAATGACCAAAGTAATGTGTTCATAACGTCCTTTAAGCATATTACGTCCAACTTAATATGTAATGTATTAAGTACGCAAGGTAATTTAAATATGAAATTTGCTTCTTTTTTTTAACATGTCCATCGAATATGTGAAGTTCTTCTTTAGGATTAGCATTAGGTCATCATTAGGGTTAGGGTTAGTTTTGTCATCAATTAGGGTTTCTAGAGTTAGGGTTAAGTAGAGATATGGGATAGATTTAGGGTTTGGGTTTTAGAATTGTAGCAATTTAGGGTTTCATAAGCCATTAGGGTTTCTAGCGTTTCATTAATAAAGGCTAGGGTTTCTTCAATAATTAGGGTTTCATTATTATATTAGCTAGGGTTATATTTTAGGGATAGGTTTGCTCCATGACACTTAGGGTTTCACTAAAAAGATCGGACAGGGATTAGGATAAGGACAAGGATTAGGGTTTGTAGATATGAACTACAATAATAGCTTAGGGATATCTCCTAGGGTTATCATGAGGTTAGGGCAACATCACAAAATTCATGCATCACAAGAATATTTGCCATCTCCAACAATGCCATATTGGCATCAATGACAACCTTGACCAACAGGTGTTTCTTGACGTAGCAATTGAGGCAACCTACCTCTCTGATAACAAAATTACGAAAGGAAACATTGGTGTTCTAATATTGTAATACATAGATGTGATTATAGTCCCATTCCATGTTGAAGGAAACAGTCAAGCAAGTGTACCCATACCCTACACACCAAAACACCTAGGTGGCATACCTGATTTGGAAATGTCGCCGATTTTCGAAGCAAATCAACCCCGTTTCCATGACCTTTTTGTTTCTATAGGCTCACTCAAGCACCCAATAAGGGTGTGGGCCCTTCTATGGCCAAAATAGATTTAATCTACCACCAAAATTTATCTCTAATCAGTCCACGCTTTAGTTCTACTAAAAAAAAGCTTGTTCTATTTTTGTTAATGAGGATGAGGATTATTAAGAGATGTAATTGTACTTTTCATTTGTAATGCCCTAGGGTAATTTTTCCTTAGGGTTTCAGCGGAATTTTTCTTCCCTCATTCAACAAGGAAATCAATAATAACAGTACTAATAAACAAGTATTACAATCTCTAAATCCACAATAATTATAATTGACCATCTATCAGCAAGAGATTCAATTTAAGTACAGTATTGTATCCAATGATTTAACAGTTACAATACTAAACACAAGATTCAACTGATTAATACCAATTGCAATTTAGTCCTAGGTCCTTCTCTACCAATCCATAGACTAGAAAACATATGTAATAATCTGGTCGTTGTTCTGATGAGGGGCGCAGTTGCTCCAGGGATATTCCAAACACCTCAGAAAGAAGACCCTTTGAACTGCTTCAAAACCCAAAACTCCACCGACTCTATTCAAATGTGACCGAGCTGCTTTTAGGGGTGATTTCAATGACTCAAGGTAGGGTCAAGTTACTCAGATGAAACTGAACTCCCTCAGAATGAACTCGTTGTCTCAGGAATGCTTACGCTGCCTTGGAGATGGCCCATCTGTTTCAAGAATCATTTTGAATCCTTGCCTTAGGAGCACCGAACTACCTCAAAAAATTCCTGGTATGTTACAGGGTATAGACAGCCCTCTGATTGGCCTCAAGTTGAAGTTCATTTTCTACTTGAATGACCTCGGCCTACACTCAGAAAATCACACACTGAATCATGAAGAATATTGTTGGTCTACCTCAAGAAAATTTTGCATAATCTCAACCTCAGAGTCTTGTCTACCATAGAAAAATCATCACTTTTGCCTCAGAACAGATTCACATTCCCTCAAGATAATTTCAATTAGCTTGCTTCCTAAGTCACCTGATACAGGGATACGGGGACACGGGGATACGGGGATTCGATGAATCAGATACGGGTACGGTGACCCCCGGACAGGATACTTCTGGGATACGATACGTTATATATTATTTTATTAGAAATATATATATATTTTAAAATATATATATATATATATATTAATATATTAAAAATTAGATATTTTTTGCACAAATTCATACAAAATTCATTGATTCAAACATAGATATTCGATACTCATGAGTCATACATCATCATTGATACTATAATACAAATTACAAATTTACAATGATACATTGATACACCATACATGATACAATCGTCAAATTTACTCAGAAAGACAAGATTGAAGATAGTAAGATACTGTAGTTTTCTCATTAAGTCATTAGAATCAAAATGTGTTACATAAGAACACTGCCAATGGCAAATAGAAATAGAAAATACAAAAGCAACTACAGTCTACAAGACTACAAGCCTGAAGCCTCAATGAGTCAGAGTCATCAATCCTCATAATCAGCATCACTGTCCTCATCCTGATCATCATGCTCACCACTGCTCTCCTCTGCCTCTGATGCATCCTCCTCCTCTATCATCTCTACATCTGCTGGTGTGGAGGATGACCCCTCTAATCCATCATCAAATGTGACAGGCTCTAGCACTGGCGCATTGAGATCCAAGTTGGCCAATGCCAACTCAACACTACTGTCCAGACCCATATCATTAGGAAAGACATCCCACATCTTTGTCTTTCCCTTCAACCACTCCTCCCTCTGCCTGTAGATGAGACGAAGGTTGGTGTGCACATACACCATTGTCTCTGCCCTGGACTGCTCAAGCCTGCTCCTCTTCACACTATACAAATTCCCATATGTGCTCCAATTCCTCTCACAACAAGAGGATGAAGTCACCTGAGAGAGGAGCCTCATGGCTAACTGCTGTAGAGGAGGGCTTGTTGCCCCATGAGTTGCCCACCAAGAATGGGGCTTCTTAGCCCCCCTATCTCGAATCAAATCATAGCCTCCAAATCGCCCCCTGCCAGTGGAAAAATCTGCAAAGGCATCCTCCACTTCATCAAGGGATGCCCTATCCTGAAAAATCCTCCGCAATGCATCTTTCCTCCCCTGTGAGATTTCAGCATCCATGTGAGGAGGGAATCTGTGGGAAGGTCCACCATTCAGCCACTCATGGTTGTAGTATTTTGGGTTCAAGGAGTGAGCCAAACAATGTAAAGGTGTGCAATTCTTGTCCCATCTGCTGACAAGAATATCCTGTATGACGGTGAAGAAGGCCTTAGGTGATGTCTCATACTCTGGGCACTGACTTTGTAAAATAATGGTCCTCACAGACTCAATCATGGAATCCCATCCCTCATAAACCTCTCCTAGGATGGGTTGGTCTGTATCTGCAAATCTGAGCAAGGAAATGATAGGGTCCATGATCTGAATAATTAGATCTACCTTCTCCCACCATATATCATCCAACACTATGTCCTTCACCTTCTTTGAGGCTGCTTGATCCGTCTTTCTCCAAAAAGACCAAAACTCTGAAATAACCATAGACCCAAGAGCGGTCTTGACCTCCCTCAACCTCTTCAAAATGATGAATGAAGAGGCAAACCGTGTATCTGCAATCTTCAACAATGATAGATTGTTGTACTCCTTGTAGATAGTGAGGGCATTTGTATGGTTTGTTACAAAGTTGCGGATATGTCGTGCATCCTCAATAGTGGCTCCAATCCAAAGCACATCAGAAGCAATAGATTTCAGTGCCAAGTTCAATGAATGGACAACGCAAGGTGTCCAAAATACTTGTGGATATTTTGCTTCCACAATCATGCCAGCAGCCTTGCAAATAGGTGCATTATCTGTAATGATTTGCACACAACAATCCACACCTACACTTTCAATAACTTTGAGAAATAACTCACCCATATATTGTGCATCCTTGTACTCTCCAAGTGCATCCACTTCTTTCAAGAAAACCGCACCATTCGTGGATGACACCATGAAGTTAATGAGTGGGTGGCATGCTGGATCTGTCCATCCATCAGAAACAATGCTAACCCCAGATGTTGGCCATGCTGATTTAATAGGCTCAAGCATTTTGTCCACCTCTTTCTTTGCCTTTGTCAACAATGTGGTTCTGAGCTTCTCTGACCCAGGAGGCACATACCCTGATGGAGCCCCATGACAAAGAGTTCGACACATCTCAATAAATAGAGGTGACCGTGCAACATTAAAGGATATGAAGTTCTGATAGAAAAAAAATGCAATGGTGAGGTCAAGCTCTTCCCTTTTCTCTTTTTGGAAAATCTTGTCCATTGGACCAACTGCAGTTGCCTTTCTCTTTGCTAATTCTCCCCTGCTAGAAGTCTCAAAGGGAACTTGCTGCTGCTTTTCCTCAAGAATGGAAGGGGGTCATCAGTCTTGGATTTTTTTGATTTTGCTGCCACATTTGCCTCACCAATACTCTGCTCTTTCTCCAATTTCTTCCTATCCGGCGATTCAATTGTTGTACAACATTTAATGCCACAACCTGGAATACCCAACAAATGAGCTTTCACACGGAAATATGTGCAAGTGAAATGGCCATTGCAAAAATTGCATTTCCATGAACAATTTCCTCCTCCCTTTTTTGCTGCCCCTTCCTCTCTTGTCGCATATTTCCACAATGGGTATTTGGGGTCAACAATTTGTTTTCCCTGCACATTTGAAGCTACTGTTGCAACCCCACTTCCAATGGATGGAATACTTGCAGACCTTGCTGAAAGAGGGACAGGAAGGGCATCTCCAATGGAGACATTCTTCCCCTTTCTTTGCCCCTGTCTTGCTGCCTTTGATTGAGCCATGAATACTGTAAAAAATAAACAAAAACAACTAAATATATAAAACATATGCACATGCAAACACTAACAACAAACTAAATGCAAAATATAGAGGGACAATGCACTTATCGGATGCTCGAATCTCTTCGAAAGAACTCTCTTTCTCCTTGCTCACACTTGCTCCTTGCTCACACTAGCTCTCCTTCTCACTTCACAAATGAAATGGATGAAAAAATAATGGGGAAAAACCGAAATTAAATGAAAAAATAGCGCGATTTTCCTTGCCGCGAGCCCGATCGTATCCGGCTGTACGGGATACGGCGTATCCGAACGGGGTACGGTCGGGATACGACCGTACCCCGTTCGGATACGCCGTATTCTTTGAATTGGGGCCGAATCCCGTACGTACACGTATCCGGTACGGGGATTCGGGATTCGAGGGGGTTTTAGGCGAATCCAGTGACTTAGCTTGCTTCAGATCTCGCACAGAAGCCTTTGATATTCTTCAAATGGATGACTTCCCTATTTGCCAGAACAAAAAGAGAATAAAGATAGGTGACTAGTTAGGGTGGGATCACCTCCACTAAAACTAGCCAAAGGAAAAAAGGGCTCTTAAAACCCTCAAAGCCTCAAGCTAAATGAGAAATAGAGACAAATTAATCCAATCCAATGATTGAATAAATGATTCTAACTCTCTTGTATTTATAGATTTCCTTGCAGGTGTTCCTCCTCCTTAATTAATTCAGTGGGTTCATAGTGAACCCCAACTTTCGGCTTTTTGCCCCAGCTGCCCCAAAACTTGCCCTCCGCTGCCCAAACATTGAGTATTTTGGGGTTTTCCACTTTATCAAGACTATAGCCTACGGTTATTGATCAGTGTTTTAAAACCCTGACTCGGGTTCTGAACCGGCCGAGGGTCGACTCCAACTCCAACTCGGACTCGGTATCGACTCGGTCGGTTTGGTTTCAATGACTCGGTCTTTGTAAAAAATACATTAAATATTATTTTTTTTATAAAAAAACATAATTTTAAAGATTATGTTTACAAACACAAAGCATTACAATATAGACAAAAGACAACATATGATCAAAGTAGGCTCATGAATATATCCATTATGTCAAAATTGCAACCAATACACTGTCCAATACATACATGATGATGATATAGAGATCAGAACAAAAAACATAACCAAGGAGGCTCTAAATGGCCTCTACAACAAAACATGACTAGTCACTACTGCTAGACATCTGACAAGGCAATATCCTCTGGCTCAAACTCTGAATCAGAGGGGGAAACCGATCGCTCCTCCTCATCAACATCCTCAACTGGAATTGTAGCACGTTGAGCCTGAGATAGACGAGCTATGCGCTTTCGTCGTGGATGACTAGAGGAAGTGCCCGCGACTGCAACTAGAGGACTTGGGCCTGGGCTTGCTACTAGTGGATCTGCATTTAGTTGAGCCTCTACCTGTAAATCGAAGTCCATCCCCACACTAATATCCTCATCAGAGTCCGTTAATTTTGGGCAACTACGTCCAAACTCCATGTTGCACTGCTCATATGACAATGGTCATATTTTTGTTGGATTCCTCTTTCAGAGAGGTGCAAGATTGATCTAAAGATCATCTTGATCAAATGAGCAAAACATTGATTTTGAATTTATTTTCCACATGTGCAAGGTCGGCCAGATTTATCCCACGTGCCTAAGAGATGTGTCACACACCCTCATTGATGAATATAAATTGGAGAGACTTGGAGGTCATTTTCTCATCATCTCATCACACATTCTCTCATTGTGATCTGATTGGTTCGATATCCTTTGGAGGCCTTTTTCCCTCACACGTGTGGAGCGAAGCTGCTGTTTTTCTGTGTTGATCTATTTAGGGCTTTCTGCTACGGCATTTACCAGCGTTGACAGTGGTCAACCCCTGGTCGTTTGACCTCAATCTTCTGCAGAAATTCTGATTTTAGGAGGCCATATAGCTGGGCACTAAAATCGAGGAATTCCAAGTTGTTTGACCGAAGCCCTAGTTCGCTGCGTTGACTTTTCTGAAGCTGCCTACGTTGACTTTTCTGTGTTGTCCCTAGTTTGACTTGCATTGACTTGTGATGAGTTGTCTTTGAGGGTTATGGGTGTGACACATGAAAGTGTTGGCTAACCGAGAAAGTCTTTGCTGGTTGAAGCATCCTGTTGACCGTCGTGACGCAACAATATCTCATATCTTTGCTGGACATAAGGAATTGTAAATCTAATCTCTATTTGGTTTGTCTTCTATTGATCTATTATTGTGTTCTATCAGCATTTTACTTTCAAGTTTATGTGATTGCTATCTTGTATTGGGCCTAAGAAAGATTGAAGTAAAAGTGCATCAAGCATAGAACACCATTGTTATCTAAATTTAACATGGTGTTAGAGTTGAGGTTAAGACAAAGTCCAAGAGTCCAAGTTGGTGTTAGAAGCTATCTTTGAAGGTAGAAATCCTATCAAGGACAAATGGCCTCCTCAACCTACAAGGGTTTCAAGGCTGATGATAAATTGACTAATAAGTTTGATTATCATGCATGGAAGATATCCTTGGATTTGGTGCTGCTAGAAGATCAAGATGTCATGGAATATGTACATGGGAATATTCAAGAGCCTCCATCAAATGCAGTTGTTGCCACAAAGACGAAGTATAGAAAAGGGGAAATCAAAGCAAAGATGATTATTATCCAGGATTCTATTAATAAGCACTTGGTTGCTAACATTTCTAAGCTGAAGACATCTAAGGAGATGTATGATCAATTGGTGAGCATGTTTAGGGCTAGCAATGCTAATCAAATCCTCTTCTTCAAGAATCAATTGAAAAATATCAAGAAGGGTAAGGATGAATCTATTCAATCCTATTTTATGAGGCTCGCTGAAATCAGGAATAACCTCCTAGCTATTGGGGAGGCAATATCTAATCGAGAGATGGTTCTTATTGCACTTGGAGGTCTCCCAAGTGATTGGCATGTATTCAATACCAATATTCTCAATAGTAATGTGATTCCTGATTTTGATGAAAAATTAACGAGATGCACTCCAGAGGAAACAAGAATGATGGAGTATGCTTCTAATGGTAATGGAAGTGACCCTACTGCCTTCGCCGCTCATGCAAAGAAGAAGAACCATGGTGGCCCGAGAAATCAAAACCATGGTAGAGCGGGGCCCAAAGGAAGGAAGGGAAGATGTTACACTTGTAACAAGACCAGTCACTATGCAAGGGAGTGCCCTAATAGAAGGCACTCTCCCAGGGATGATGACAACAACAACTCAAGAAGGAATGGCAGGAACAACAGGTTCCAAGGAAAAAGGAAGGCTCCCTCTGATCGTAATGGAAATGGGCAACCTTTCAAGAGGTCAAGAAATTCCAGGTACGATGAGTCTAATGTTGTTGATAATAAGAGAAATTATTTCATTCTTGTATCCGCCCTCTCTGTTGCATCTCCACTCGACACCCTGGATGCCTGGTTAATTGATAGTGGTGCTTCAAGGCACCTCACTGGTTATAAAGAAGCCCTTTCTGATTTGGTTGAGAAGGATACTAATCTGGAAATTATCCTTGGAGATAATGCCACCTATCCCATGAAAGGGACAGGGACTATGACCCTCCATTTATCTCAAGGTCAAGTCATCCGATTACAGATGTGTTGTATGTACCTAATTTGAAGAAGAACCTTGTGTCCATTTCGACAATGGAAGACAAAGGGTTCAAGGTGGCATTCGTTAATGGAAAGGTACTTATCTGGAAGAAGAACTTCAAGGAAGCTCTTTCTATTGGTTTTAGAGTTGATACACTCTACCAAATTGGAGGAAGTCCAATGGGGGCTATGACATGTGATACAATGTAGAAATTTCTGTTCCCAACCCCGGTTTTCAGTTTCTCCTTATTTCTCCCATAAAGTTAAATGCCCATTCCCATAGCCATACATTCAACAAGCTGGAAAAATAAATATTTTCTGAAAACACAAATTCTGGAAATTTCACAGTGCTGAAATGCAGAAATAAAACTCAGAAAAATAAATCAGCGACACACAGAAAATAGACACATTGATTTTTGGTCAACTTGACCCTGGAAAACCCCCCTACAACTCTTGGGGAAAACCAGTTCGAAAGCTTCTCTTTATTTTCTGAATACTACCTCTATTCAGTGCCACTCTCTGAAAGCTCTGAGAAGTACTCACGGACTCCTGTCATATGACGTGAAGCCCCACTGTCAACATACCAGAAACCTGAAGATGCTCCATAAGTGGAGGGAAATGCACACTCCCTCTCAACCTCCGTGGCAAGTGATCCTGCACTAGTGGACTCACAAGCACTGAACCCAAACTCCCGATCAAAGCTATCCGTAAAGTCCTCTATCCCTGCTGATGCTACCATGCTCTGGTTCTTCCCCTTCTTCTTCTTCTCCGGACACACAACTGCATAATGTCCCATCTTCTGACAATTCCAACACTTCATCTTGGAATAGTCCTTCTGCGTATTCCCCTGTTTACCTTTACCTTTTCCTTTGCCCCCACCAACACTTGTGGAAGCTTGCTTCTTTCCCTTGCCTTTCTTGCCTCCTGCCAACAGTGCTACATCCTCATCCTGCTCAACTGGTTTGGCTGCCCCAAGCTAGCTCTTTCTAATTTATGTCTGTATGCAATCATCCCAGAACCTCTCCCAAGAGGGAAGGGTCTCACGTGCACAAACCCCATCAGCGAAGTTCAGCCATGAACTAGGAAGGCCATTCACTATAATCGCACCAACTCAAAGCAAGTAACACCTCTCCAATCGTTGCCAATGCATCTCTCACATTAGTAATCTTTGTGAGATATCCAACTACACTATCAATCTTACCATCCCTAACGCATCTTCGCCCTCCTTTAAGACTATTTTCTTGTTCTCGCTGTACTCGTAGAGATTAATGCGCTACCATGTCCACCTCATGAACATATTCTTTCTCTCACAGAGGTAACGTACGGGTCTTTGATTCTATCCAGACCGCCCTCACTTCCATGTTATTTTATTAAATGTCAAATCGAATAAAGATTTAACAGCAAATTAATGTGGTGTTGCGGTGTTGTGTGGTATGCACCATGATATCCCAGAATTCTACCTCCTCAAATATGCGTTGCATTTTCTCCTTCCAAACATTGTAGTTACTATGCCCATCCAACCTATCCTCCACCCTCAAGCCCAAAGACATGCTTGCTATCCTAAATAAACTAAAAATAACACTGTTGTAGTAAAGGTATTGTTTTCTGTGTGAAGAATCAACTTGCTGTAATTTTTCTTCTTGTTGTCCCAAACTGTAATTTTCAGCAAAATAGCTCTGATACCATGTAGAAATTTTAAAACCCAACCTCGGCTTTCAATTTCTCCTTATTTCTCCCATAAATTTAAATGTCCATTCCTATAGACATATATTCAACAAGCTGAAAAGATAAATATTTTCCAGCTTTTATTTCCGTATTTCGAACACCGTGAATTTGGTAGCACTGCCTGTGTTTCGCAAAATATTTACTTCTTTAGCTTCGTTAAATGTATATTATGAAATGTATTTTAACTTTATGAGAAATAAGAGGTTTGCGTCTGTGGTACACCTTCATTACAAAGCCCTTCCCGAAGCAAGAAGTGTGTGATAGGGATGCCCAAATTGAGAGATGATCATGAAGCGGTATATGTCGTACAAAGGATGGAACATACAGTGACCATTCTCCATGTCACACAAAGACAACAGATATTCTACAACAGATATGACCAATTCTATGATCCGTATAAGTTGCTCTGACATCTTTGGGAGGATGTTCCTATTACATGACTTTTACAGATGACTTCTCCTGCAAGACCTGGATATATTTTTTGAAGAAGAGGGACGAAGCATTCAAATGGTTTCGTACCTTGAAGGCCTTGGTGGAAAATCAAACCGAGAAGAAAATCAAAGTTTTGAGGACTGACAATGGGACTGAGTATGAGTCAAATGAGTTTAATGACTTTTGTAGAGAAGCTGGCATTAAGAGGGAGACCACAACTGCGTACACTCTTGAGCAAAATGGTGTTACTGAAAGAAAGAACAGGACCATTGTGGAAGCTGCCCGCGCCATGCTATGTGTCCAAGGTCTTCCGAAGTTTCTATGGGGAGAAGCTGCGAACACTGCTGTGTATGTTCAAATTAGATGCCCGCATTCTGCTTTGGACTCCAAAACTCTCAAAGAAGTCTTCTCTAGTAAGAAACTTGATATTTCTCATTTTAGAGTTTTTGGTTGTCCTATTTACTTTCACGTGCCGAAAGAAAAGAGAGGCAAGCTGGATGCTTCTGGAAAGAAGGGAATGTTTGTGGGCTACATTGAAACTTCGAAGGCATATAGAATCTATGTGCCCAGTCAAAGGGAAGTGGAGATATGCCACGATGTCACCTTCGATGAAGATGCTGCCCTCAAGAAAGTAAGAAATCTTCCTAGCTCCAAGGAAGACAAAGAAGATGAAGAAGCAGGGAAGTTGGAAGAGTCGAAGGATGACCTGATGCCCGATGTTGAAGGACCTATGGATCCCATTGATCCACCTCCTTCGGGTCATGAGAGACCCTCATGGCTTTAGGATACTCTCAAGATGCCAAGAGACATGGCCACGGTGACATTCCGTGAAAGCAAGAAGAGAGATACTACAAGATCGAAGAATCGAAAATGTATGAGTACAAAAGTGTGAATTGTTTCTAAAACATTTTTTGAAGTTGTGTACCATCAAGTTTGGAAGGATGCTATGCACGAAGAATATGAGTCCATTATGAAGAATGATGAACTGGAAAGGGTCCCAAGACCGGAGTGAAAATCTGTTGTCACCTCGAAATGGCTCTATAAGATCAAGCATGGATCTGATGGAAGTGTTGAAAAGTACAAGGCAAGATTTGTTGCCTGAGGCCTCTCTCAAAGGGAAGGCATGATATATTTGCACCTGTGGCCCGCTATACCACCATCCGCTTTATTATTGCCCTTGCTGCTACGCAAGGATGGAGTCTACATCAGATGGATGTGAAGATTGTTTTTCTGCATGGATCTATAAAGGAAGAGGTGTATGTGGAGCAACCTCTGGGGTTCGAAGTCCGAGATAGAGACACCCACGTATGCTAGTTCAAGAAAGCCCTCTATGGATTGAAGCAAGCCCCTAGGGCTTGGTACGAGAGGATAGATAGCTACTTGATGAAGTTGGGCTTCACTCGATGTAATGTTGATCCGAACCTTTATTTTAAGGTTAATAAAGAAAGGCCTCTCATTTTGGTTTTCTACGTGGACGATCTCTTCCTGACGAGTGCTGACCCTCTCATTCATCAGTGTAAGAGGGAGCTAGCTTTCTAGTTTGAGATGAAAGACCTAGGACTGATGCACTACTTCCTAGGCTTGGAGGTCTGGCAGAGGCCAGGCGATATTTTCATTTCTCAAGGAAAATATGTCGTGAAGCTGCTGGAGAGATTTGGTATGGTGCACTATAAGTCTGTGTCGACGCCGATAGAACTCAACTTTAAGAAGCTAAGTGGAAACGTTGTTAGGCCAGTGCTAGAAAATCCTATGGAGCATCGACAACTCGTGGGGGCCCTGATGTTCTTAGTGAACTCCCGTCCGGACGTATGTTTTGCAGTGAACATATTCAATCAACATATGGTTGAACCTCATCACATTCACTGGATTGGTGCCAAGAATCTGTTGAGATATCTTCGGGCACAATCAACCATGGGCTGAGATACACTGTCGGGAATTTGAGACTCCATGGATATACTGATGTCGATTGGGCTAGCAGTGTGGTGGATCGCAAGAGAAAATCTGGATGTTGCTTCACCTTGGGTTTTGCTTCGATATCTTGGATGAGAAGGAAGCAGAAGTCGGTGGTTTTGAGCACCGCTAAGGCCGAATACATCGCAGCGAGTATGGCCTGTTGTGAAGTTGTTTGGTTGTGAAAGCTCTTCAGTGAGTTGTTCAGGCATGTGCTAGATACCACCGTTATCCTTTGTCATAACCAGAGTGGGATTCGTCTTTCTAAGAATCCCATGTTCCATGATCGATCCAAGCATATTGATATCAGGTACCACTTTATTCGGGATATGGTACAGCGAGGCACTGTAAGGCTCGATCATATAGGAACTAATGAGCAGGTCGCAGATATTCTCACAAAGCCCCTGGGGAAGGTCAAGTTCCTAACCTTCCATGAGATGCTTGGAATCGTGGAAAGACCCTATTCTGAGGGTCCTACTTGAGTTGGACTATGAGCTCTGGGAGCTCCAGTGGACTTGGGGATAGCTTCTTGGAGCTATAAGCACTCACGGGGCTAGGCTTGTCGAACTTTGTGGTGCTTCTGCCCCAGCATTATGATATTGATTTGGTTCGCCTCTCTTTGATCTGTGCCCTGCACGCATCCTACCCATGGAGTTTCAGACTCATGGGAAGTACCTCTCATTTGGCCAATGAAGCGGGAAATGTGGATAGAGACCATAGCAAGACCGGTGGACGCATCGAAGATTGTCGTACTCTCTATGTCTAGGATGGAACGTGTCCAACACCTTGATATGGGATCAAGTATGATGAGGTTTTATCCTCTAAACTAACTTTGGGTTAGTAAACTAACTTCAGGTTAGTATGAGACTCTTTTGAGTCCAAGACAGGTTTTTACCTCTAAGTAGACTTCGGGTCAGCTATGTGTGATGTCTTTGTGACTCACCTTTTGTTCTGAAATAAAGAGCCAGCAAAGCAAGTTACGGCGGGATTACGCACGATGTTTGGTTTGGTACATGATGGATGGCACTTGTGGACAAGATGGAGTTCTCCCTAGTTGAGAGGGAGTGTTAATTTTGGGCGACTAGGTCCAAACTCCATGTTGCACTGCTCATATGACAATGGTCATATTTTTGTTGGATTCCTCTTTCGGAGAAGTGCAAGATTGATCTAAAGATCATCTTGATCGGATGAGCAGAACATTGATTTTGAATTTATTTTCCACATGTGCAAGGTCGACTAGATTTATCCCACGTGCCTAAGAGATGTGTCACACACCCTCGTTGATGAATATAAATTAGAGAGACTTGGAGGTCATTTTCTCATCATCTCATCACACATTCTCTCATTGTGATCTGATTGGTACGATAGCCTTTGGAGACCTTTTTCCCTCACACGTGTGGAGCGAAGCTGCTATTTTTCTGCGCTGATCTGTTTAGAGCTTTCTGTTTTCTACGTTGATCTGTTTAGGGCTTTCTGCTGCAGCGTTGACCGTGGTCAACCCTTGGTCATTTGACCTCAATCTTCTACAGAAATTTCGATTTTAGGAGGCCATACAGCTAGGCACTAAAATCGAGGAATTTCGAGTTGTTTGGCCGAAGCCCTGGTTTGTTGCGTTGACTTTTCTGAAGCTGCCTGCGTTGACTTTTTTGCGTTGTCCCTGGTTTAACTTGCATTGACTTGTGATGAGCTGTCTTTGAGGGTTATGGGTGTGACACATGAAAGTGTTGGCTAATCGAGAAATTCTTTGCTGGTTGAAGCATCCTGCAGACCGTCGTAATGCAACAATACCTCATATCTTTGCTGGACATAAGGAATTGTAAATTTGATCTCTATTTGGCTTGTCTTCTATTGATCTATTATTGTGTTCTATCAGCGTTTTACTTTCAAGTTTATGTGATTTCTATCTTGTATTGGGCCTAAGAAAGATTGACGTAAAAGTGCATCAAGCATAGAACACCATTGTTATCTAAATTTAACAGAGTCAAACTCTGGTGGACAAGTCTTCACTACTCAATCTAATGTTGGATCAATATCCTCCAACATAATGGGATCTGAATCAAGTCTTTTGTTCAGCAATTGGTTGCGTCTTAGTCGAAGGTTGTACTAGACATAGACTAGATCATTTAACAGTTTTTGCTCCAAACGATTTCTCTTCTTTGTGTGAATCCTCTCAAAGACAGACCAATTGCGCTCACACCCAGAAGCACTACAAGTTTGACTCATCCAACAACCTCATCCAAAAGCTTAAACAACAAGTGTGCATCTTTCACCCTATCAGATGCATCAACTGATCTTAGAACAGGGTTGCCCGTGGGCGAAAAACAAGAAAGTTTATGATGGTACGGTTCCTCTGATCATTCAGGATTGCGAGGAAGCTTCCTCCCCCCCCCCCCCCCCCCGGGGGATCCCACTCCCAAAACACGCTCCGTTCGGGAGCTTTTTGGGAGCACTTGGAAGCGCGCTCCCGAAAATGCTTCCTGAGGGGAGCGTCTTTGGGAGCGTGCTTCCGAGCCTGAAAAAACGCTCCCTGCCTTTTCGAGAGCATTTCAGGGAGCGCTCCGGAGTGAACGCTCCCTGAGCGCTTCCCCCATTAAAAAAACACTTCAGGAGAATTTTTTTAATGCGGGAAGCAGTCGGGGAGCGTTCGCTCCCAAACGCTCCCCGACATGAGAAACGCTTCCCGCCGCGTAGAAAAAAATTGCCGTCGAATTTTGATTTTTTTTTGGAAAGGAGGGAGGGGGGTTGGGTAAATAAAAAGCCCAGCCCCCTCATTTTGTTTTTATCATTTTAGTTGAGAGTGAGAGAGCAAAGAGGAGCAAGAGAAGCAAAAGGAGCAGAGCGATTTGGAGAGTTGGAGAGCGGAAGTGCCAAGGAGAGAGCAAGTTTGCAAGCAAGAGGAGGATTGCAAGAAAGAGGTAGGTCTTCTAATCTAGTTTTTTATTTTCTAGGAATTGTTTTTAAATTGTTCAAAAATGAAAACTTGATTTTTTTCTCAATGTTGCATTCTAGTGTGTTGAAAAGTGAAAAATTGCTTTGTTTTTTTCCTATGTTGCATTTCCCATTCCCATTTGGCATTCCTTCATTTTTTTTCCAGGCTAGAAACTTGAAACTTGAAACTTGAAACATCTTGGCTATATGGCTAGGGATTTTCTTCATCTTGGTTCCTTTCTTTGTAATAATGGTGTTGGAGAGTAGAAGAAAGAGGCCCATTAGAGAAGAGGAGGATGAAGAAGTGGGCTATAGTGGATTTGATGAAAATCTTGAAGAGGAGGAGGTGTATGCTGAGGAGGAAGGGGAGAGTGGAGAACATGAGGCCACAAATACCCCAGCTAAACAAGACCAAAGTCAAACACCTTTGTGCAAATATGTTCAGAAGCAGGAAGGAGGGAAAGGTGGTGGAACCACTAAATTTCTTTGCCCCCATTGCAATAAAGAATACACAGGTTCATACACCCGTGCCAGAAGGCACCTTTGTGGGAAAATGCTAGGGGATGGAGACAAAAATCTAGGAATCAAAATTTGTGTAAGTGTGCCAGCAACACAGAGAGAGAAATATAGAAAGGAAGAGGAGGCTGCCCTACAGAGATCTAAAAGATCTAGGGGTTTCATTGATTCTTATACACCATCAAGTCCATCACATCATGGACAAAGAAGTCCATCAACTTCCACCCATGGCAGTGGATATGGAGGCACACCTGGACCAAACATCTCCTTAAGGCGTAGAACCATATCCGATTTCCTTGACGAAGGGTGTAGGAATGATGTGGATTCAAAAATTTTCTGGTTTCTATATGCATGTGGGGTGCCATTCAATGTTCTTCGCTCACCTTATTGGCATGAAATAGTTTCTGCCATTAATGATGCCCCCAAAGGATACAGAAGCCCTGGGTATGACAAGGCTAGAACCGTGGGACTTGATCATGAAAGAGCTAAAATAAACAATTCTTTGGCTAGAATGACAAATTCTTGGAATGAGCATGGGGTGTCCATTGTATCTGATGGATGGACCAATGTAAAAGGAAAGCCATTGATAAGTGTTCTGGCTCTGTCGGTTAGTGGTGCAATATTCCTTTCAGCATATGATTATTCAGACAAATTCAAGACCGACATTAACATTGCAGAACCATTACTTGAAATAATTGAAAATACTGGGCCATATAATGTCATCCAAGTCATCACTGATAATGCTGCTAACTGTAAGGCAGCAGGAGCAATTATTGAGGATAAATACCCCAACATATTTTGGTCTGGGTGTTTGGTTCACACAATGAACCTTTTGATGCATGATATCATTAAAAACAAACAACCTCAATTCAAATGGCTTGGTGATTTGTACAAGAGAGGTAAAAACATGATAAAATTTATTACAAATCATAGCAATACCCATGGGCTTTTCCGTGCTCACTCCAAATTGGAGTTGTTGAAGATAGCAAAGACTACATTTGCTAGCTATTACCTCACCTTCAGGCGCCTTTTGAAGGTAAGAGAGTCATTGGTTGCAATGGTATCAAGCCCACACTGGCAGGTATTAAAGGACAGGGCAACGACAATAGTTGACAGGCAAGGTTTTGAACATGTGGAGGAGACCGCCCTTGACCCTTTGTTTTAGGCACGTGTGAGGGAAATTTTGAACTTCACCAAGCCCATTTATCACATAATTCATTTTTCAGATATAGATAAACCAGTGATTGGGGAGGTTTATGGGCAGATGGATAGCATGTTAGGCGAAATAAAAGATGTTGTTAAGGATAATGATCCCAACTTGTATGCAATGATTCACGACTGTGTGTGTGCACGGTGGAATAAACTCAATGTTCCACTACATGCCTTGGCATATATCCTTATGCCAAAATACTACTCTCCATCTTGGTTGGGCCAACCTGCACCTGGAGGTGGGGTTAGGATCAAACCTCACACATATCCAGAGGTACAACAGGGATACATGAAGGCATTAGACAAGTTGGTCCCCGACAGGGAGGAGTGTGCTGCATTGCGCCTTGAATTAGGCAGATACTTCAGTTGCACTGCTAACTTTGGTTCCTTCCATGCAATGGAAGACAGAGACATATTTGATGCTCTCACATGGTGGGAAGTATATGGCAGCATGGGACTTTTGCCAAAGTTGGCAAAAAAAGTTCTGTCACAAGTTGTGAATACTTCTTCTGCAGAGAGGTGTTGGAGCACCTACAGCTTCATACATAATGTGAGAAGAAATAGGCTAAATGAAAACCGAGCTGAAAGCTTGGTTTATGTGCATTACAACTTGAGGTTGTTGAGTCATTACTGTGATCGGGCATATGAGGATCAATCATATAAAGTCTGGGACAACAACCCAGAGGATGATAATCTGGAGGACGACACTGTACATATGGAAGAATTGGAAGCAGAACTTTTGAGGGATGATGATGAAGCATCAACAGCCATGCCACCACCACACACAGGGCCAGTCCCACCATCCAGTAGCAGTGCGGGTGCCAGTGCCAGTGCTCGATATCCAACTATTGTTCCTTTGCAGATTCAGCCTCCACCTACATCCTCACATTGCCCTCCGCCTTCTAGTCATGGTCGTGGACGTGGTACTCCTGAGAGTACTAGAAGACCACCATTGCCTCATGGTTCTCACAAATTAGACATTTCTTGTGGGCGTGGCAAGGGGCCAACCAATAGATAAAATAGATTTGTTGTTTACTAGTCTTTTCTATTTTCTAGTAGTTTTTATCTTTTATAACTGTTGAACAGTTGAAACTTGACTCTTTCATATTTAATGACAATTTAAGTTTGAAGTTTGAATTTGAAAGGTGAAACTTTGAAGTTGGCATTTATAAGTTTATAAGTTATTATGAATTATGAATATGATGCTTCATGAAAGTTATATGGTGATCAATGAATCAATGATGATAAATGTTATATATTGAAATTTGAAATCAATGAATCAATGATGATAAATGTTATATATTGAATTTTGAAATCAATGAATCAATGATGATAAATAAATTATGATATATATCAATGATGATAAATGTTATATATTGAATTTTGAAAACTTGAAATCTTCAGATTGATGATTCGCGAGACTCAAGAGTCAATATGTTGTATGTTTCCAACTTGTGGGCGTGGTTGATGAAGATTATAACTTCTAGATGATTGATGTTATAATATTCAATCTATGTTTTTATGTTTTTTATGTCTAATTCATCATTCTACATGCTTTTGTTGACATATATGCATCAAAATATTAAAAAAAAATATATATATATATATATATATATATTTTAAAAAAACGCTCCGGACCGTGAGCTTTCGAAAATGGCGCTCCCTCTCCTGCTCCCAAGTAACCTTGGTCCATCCATTTGACATGATGGTACATCTTGTTTGTGCCCATGAATTTTTGAAATCTTTCAAATATTCATCAATGGACACAATCTCTTTTTGCAAAAGAGATCCTCTTAACTCATGCATAGTAGGGCCTTTGAAGCCCTTTCCAGCGACATATATGGCATCAAACATAGATTCATAATATGGTGAACAAGAAGCATTGAAGGGAATATCAGCGTCATACCACCATCTAGCAATGTAATCACAAGCAGTTTCTCTCAATTCTTTCTTCCAATGCTGATATAAAGTGGGTTGCACTTGACCTCTAGTAGCTGTGGGACCATGTGCACTATCAAAGGGAGAGGAGGATGTGAAAAAACTTTTGATAGTACCATTATTTTTCATTACACCCTTACCCTTTTCTTGAATAGACTCCATAGAGGGAGGAACATAGTGAAAGGGGTTTGATGCATCAGTCCAAGGGATAGATGAAGAACCCTCATAATCAAAATTGGGGTTGGCAGCCATCATGTGTTTTATATTCCTCTTCCTCCCAATTTCAGCCTCTATTTCTTTTTGCCTAGTTTTGTCTTCCTCAAACTTTTGAAATTGATCTCTCAACTTCTTCCTAATTTCCCCAATTTCTTCTATTGGTGCTTCACATGGAGTAATTTGGCCTCTAAGACCAGCGAAATGTAGTTTCAGCCAATGAATTCCCCCTCCACCCCCCTTAATTTTTCTCTTACAAAATTTGAAATGCATTTGATCATCAACCATTTCAGCATATGCCCAAGCAGCATCTTTCATTCTAGTGGCCATTTTGGACTGATTTTTTGACTTGGAAATGAAAGGTTTAAATTTGAAAATGAAAACAAAAAAAAAATCATTCTATGTTCATTTCTTTCAAAAAAATCTATGTTTTCCATTTCTAGATTTGAAAAAAAGAAAACAAGAAAAGACAGATTTTAGAAGGGAAAAAAAAATACCTCTAGGCTCTAGCCTCCTCAATGTTGTTCCAACAAACCAACTCCTCAATGCTGCTCCAAAGCTTGCCCAAGAAGCTCCTCACTGCTGCTACAAAGCTTGCCCAAGAGACTCCTCAAAGCTGCTCCAAAAACCAACTCCACAACTCTTCACAAATTCCTCACAAATGCTCACTCAAATGCAATGAGATCGCTGTGAGGAAATGAGAGGGGTTGGGTAGCTTTAATAGGATTGGGAGCGGTTAGGGGCCTTACCAAAACCCTAACAACAAATAAATACCGTTTTTGGAGTCCGTTTTTGGGCAAATGTGGGGTCCACGGCCGGCTAGGACTGGCTCGGCTGGTCTAATTCGGGCTCGGCCGAGTCGGTGACCAGCTCTGCCAGTTCGGTCACAAACCAGCCCCCGGACCGGTTTTTCTACCGAGTCATTCTGGGCATGGGATCAGCTCGGTCAATTCGGTCGATGCCGAGCCAGACCAGCTGGTTTCTAAAACATTGGTATTGATAGGCTACTTCGTCCCTTGGGCCAATTAATTCCTTGGAGACATTACATCATCAGCTCATGTTTTAGTTCATTTTCAGCACACATATAGCCATGTATAAAGGCTGATTTTGGATGTAAAGCCTCATGCACAAAGGCTGATTTTGAAATCTTGGATGTACAGCCTTATCTATAAAAGATAATTTTGGATTTTGAATAACGTAATCATGTATGACAGTAAATAGACTGTACAGAAATTAGAGCACGCTGAGATCTCATTTCACTAGTTATTTAGTTCAGTTTCAGCATATATAGCCACGTATAAAGGCTGATTTTGGATGTAAATCCTCATGCATAAAGGCTGATTTTGGAATCCTGGATCTACAGCCTCATCTATAAAAGATAATTTTAGATTTTGAATAATGTAATCATATATAACAGTAAATATAGACTGTGCAGAAATTAGAGCATGCTGAGATCTCATTTCACTAGTTAATTTAGTATCAAGTCTTGACTAGTCGAGATTGAATCTGATAAATCTTTTCTTTTACAGACAGAATATCTCTAGCCATATCAGCCACATTTTGGTATAAGTAGAGATCAATTTATAATTACAATAATTGAGCTGTTTTAGTTCAGGAACAGTGTTGTCTAAGCAGTTTTCTTAATAAGTCGGGAATTATACATTACACTTAAATTCCTTTCATGTTTCAAAAATTGACTTTCTCAAGTGGGGTAATGGTTTTGCATTAGCTTAGGATCTTTGATATACCATGGACATTTTATGTCGCATGAGAAGATAGGAATATTATCACATTCCATTTGATTGGATTTTTTTATGAATTGTTAGTTCTAGTCCTAAAACTTTGTGGAGAGGCTAAAACATGAGTTCTCCACAACCCAGAAATCATTCCTAGAAATTCCACTTAGAAGTGTCTCAATTAGATTATTAACCTATTTTTAAATAATTCCTTAAGTCTAAACTTAGGAAAAGGGATTAATTAATCAAAATCAATTGATATAAGGTGTGAATCATCTAGAAACTCACACAAATCGATCCAGAGATGATTTCAGCCATCGATTATCTTTTAATCTTGGACGTTGGAATCCCAACTGGAGATTATAAGAGGAGGTCGATGGGTAGATGGAGAACACACCAGTGCAGATACTCAGTTGCCCAGCCAGTTCGATTTTCTCAGTAGCATAGTTCCAAAAGAGAAGATTAAGCCAGAGGATGAGTAGGAGGTGGCATAGGAGGCGAGCAGCTTTTTCGGAGGAAGTCTTTCAGTTCCAGAAGAGGCAATGAGAGGGAGTGCAAATTCCTAGAGGATCTGCATAAGGACTACGCATGCAGAGCAGCGGTATAGTTCGATCTAGCTGGACGAGCTAGTGATTCAGCAGCTGGAGGCTGAGATTTTGGTCATATGTGCCAGTGAATCAATTCCAGAGTCAGAGATAGAAAGAGTTGTTGAATTTTCCGGGCGCAACTACAACAGAGACTGTGCAGAGGTTGACGTAGAACGATTTACGTGAGGCTCGGGAGGCAGTTCTGGGGACAGAAATTGGTTGTGGGGTGAGGAAAAATCCTCACAATAATTTTGCCAGTATTTCTCTCAGATTGGATTGCACGTAGAGCATCCAGATTATTGTACTCAGATTTGTTGTTGAAGAATAATAATAAAACCCTCATTTGATGCACCAGTTTTCCCAAGTTGGGCTTTTATGGGGTCAATTGTCCAAAATAATGGTGCTAAAATTTGTGTGTGCTAGAATTTCTCAGTTTCCAATATTTTATTTTCTGCAGAATTTAGATGGTGAAAATTGCAGTTGTGATTTTATTCATTGTTTGTCGTAGCAAATAAACTGCATAATTAGATTTTCAATTAACAGAATAATTTCCAGTTGTTGCAATAGATGAAATTCTCACCTAAATTATATCATGTAAGATGTGCTTATTCCATTTAAATCTAGAATAAAAATTCCAGTATCCTGACTCATTGCATTCCTTTGTTAACTAAAAATGCTACAGTTATCTGAAATTTGTTGTATGTAAAGGAACCTAAGTTGCATGAATTGCTGAAATGTCTGGAAGTTTCCAAAACAGGTATGGTTGGAAGCATGACCCCCGGAAAATGGCAACGTCGGGCGAAACATCATTATATATATATATTAAAAATAGGTTATTACCACATTATCTTACAAGAAAAAAATGAATGAGACACAAATGACATTTTAGAAGGAAAAACCAGTGTATATTTACGGTCATAGATGATTACATTATTCAAAATCTAAAATTATCCTTTATAGATGAGGTTGTACATCAGTATCATGACTCGCTACATTCCTTTGTAAACTAAAAATGCTACAGATATCTAAGTTTGTTGTATGTAATGGAACCTGAGTTGCAAGAAATGCTGAAACATCTGGAAGTTTCAAAAACGAATATGGCTAGAAACATAAACCCTGAAAAATGGAAATGTCGAGCAAAACATATATATATATATATATATAAGTCACAGGACATGTCCCTCGGGGTCTCATGTCCCGTATTTCACATATCGGACACCAAACATGCCCTAAAACGTGTCGAAAACGTTTTTTTTTCGTGTCCTTTGATCGAGACATGTGTTTTGGACGTGGCAAAAACATGCCCTAACGTTTTTGGCTCTTAGGACACATGTCCCACTAAAGTGACATTTAAAACAACGACCTGGTTTATTTTTCGGTTTTTTGGTCATTGTTCGCTGCTGAAATCGAATTTGTTGTGCAATGTGAGGAATTCAGCCAAATGACTAATGAGATCGACCATGTTTTTGTCGACTTCTTGTCAAGTCCATGTCATGCTCTTACCTTCCAGCCTCACTGAGTTGTTTGTTGTCATGTCTTGAATCATTATTTTGTAATAGAATTTAATACGATTTTGTATTTACCTTATTATTTTTTTAAAGTTATTTTAATATAAAGGTTCAATGTACATGATTTTGTTGATGTCATCATTTGTCTTTGTTTTACTTATATTGTAGCATACATATAGATTTTGTGATTTTGCGTTCATATCTAAATACATATGCATAAGCATATGTCTAAATGTTTATCTACATATGTGTTTGTAGATGCAAAGCATTCGAGTTTTTCAGAAATTAAAAAGTGGGATAAATGAGTGGTTTCTCGATAGTGACTCTATGGAAGATCCATCCGGACTCCACAAGAGTGATAATTGTTCAGAATACTGCCTGCCTGTGATTTATATATCCTCAATAAAACTGCATCTCTAATTTCAAATCGTTGCATCAGAAGAAACCCCTAGGATAGCAAAAGATCAATTTCAAAAAAATCACCATACATCATGTGATGAATCTACTTGTATCTAACAAATTCGTTATTCTATTGTCTATCCATTATGCTATTTAGTATTGATGTACTTCTATCTACTCATTTTCATGAAATTGTTTTCACTCTCTTACCTGAAATAGAGAGATGCTAGTATTTTTCTAGATTTTGCTACTTGTAAAACTGGAATCACTATTTAGTGTCCCATTATTATTGTTTCAGCAAAAACAAGCAAAATGATATATGAAAAGAACAGCGGAAAAGAATCCCAACCAACATGATGTCATCATAAGGCAACAAGTTCAAGAAAGTAGATTATTGATAGTTGTCTATGGGAAGAATAAGATACTAGCTGTTACAGCTTGTCAACCAGAAGATATGTTTTCTTCTAGATGAATGCATATCTTCATACTAAATACTAAATAGATATCATTATGATTCATATTTGTAGATGTTCTAATTTCTAAAAAATATGGATCAGACACACTATATTTCATTATTTTTTTTAATATATATATATAATGTCCCTCGAGTCCTATTTCGAGGGTCATTGTGTCTCGTGTCGAATACTCGTATTTACGTGTTTTTTGTGTCTTGTGTCTATATATATAATTTTTTTACAAATAAGTTATTAGTCCATTATCTTGCAAGAAAAAAAAGAATGAGACACATAAATAACAATTTAGAAGGAAAACCTAGTCTATATTTACTGTCATAGATGATTATATTATTCCAAATCCAAAATTATCCTTTATAGATGAGGTTGTACATCCAAGATTCCAAAATCAGACTCTATGCATGAGGCTTTACATCCAAAATCAACCTTTAAACGTGGCTATATGTGTTGAAAATGAAATAAAACATGAGTTAATGATGTAATGTCCCCAGGGGATTAATTGGCTCAAGGGACGAAGTAGCCTATCACTCCCTATAGGCTATAATCTTGATAAAGTGGAAAACCCAAAAATACCCAATGTTTGGGTTGCAGAGGGCAAGTTTTGAGGCAGCTGGGGCAAAAAGCCCAAAGTTGGAGTTTGCTATGAACCCATTCAATTAATTGAGTAGAAACCCCCACAAGGAAATCTATAAATATAAGAGAGTTAGAATCATTTTTTCAATCATTGGATTGGATCAATTTGTCTCTGTTTTTCATTGAGCTTAATGCTCTAAGGGTTTTAAGAGCCATTTTTTCTTTTGACTAGTTTTGGTGGAGGTGATCCCACCCTACCTAGTCACCTATCTTTATTTTCTATTTATGTTCTAGGAAACAAGGAAGTCATCCATCTAAAGAATAGCAAGGGATTCTGTGGGAGATTTGAAGCAAGCTAATCGAAATTATCTTGAGGGAATGTGAATATGTTCTAAGGAAAAGGTGACGAATTTCCTGTGATAGACGGGACTCTAAGGCTGAGATTATGTGAAATTTTTATGAGCTAGATTCTAGAAAATGTTATAAACCATTTGAATCATCCTCTTGCTGAGCCATTTGAATATGATGATAAAGCACATGGCCCGTTTTGTTTATGGACACAACATAATGAAGAAAGTAAGGGGCAAGAAATTGCTATGAAATTAGTAGAAATTTCAGAAGCCAAGAAAGGTTATTTTGAACTTCTTGAGGAACAATGAAAACTGAGAAGAAATCAGGCTATCTTCAATAAGTTATCTGAAAAATGATCTAAGATTAAAAAACAACTCCCTGAGATTAGAATGGAATAGAGGGAAAAGGAATATAGTTATAAGACACATCAAGGAGAATTCATGAAGGTATAGTTTGAAGAGCCATTCGCATCATCCTCTCAGCCAAAGAAAGATAGAGTTCTTATTGATCCTCAAATAGTCTTGCTTCTTTTGTACTTACATCAATAGATGCTAGGCATGGATGAGCTTATACACAGAGACAATTGTCAAAAAATCAAATCACACTTAAAGAATTAGCAACAAGACTCACATGGGGATTTATAGGATAGCTTCTACATTGGTGGGCTAGTCTAGAAGAGCAAGATAGCTAGCAATATTCGATGATGTAGACCCACTAAATTTCTTGATTCAAACAGTTGCTAAATAACTCTATGGCATAATCCCAGATTCAGGGTAACACAAGAATTATTGTACAAAATTCCAGACCCCTCAAATCCTGCCTATCTATCCTCCTAGCCAGGAATTATTCCTAATTTGCTTCATGAAATATTTATGGATCTAAACATTGATATAGAAGATCTCTAGCACATTAATTCACCATCATACCATAGGCAAATAAATAGTAATAACTCAACTAATTTTTTAATAATATTAATCACGGTATTACATGCTAGACAGCTTCTTTAAATGCAATAAGTTGATTTTGGGAACATGTGATTAGCTCCAATAAATGTCCTGATCTGGCTGACTGAATGATTTTGCTCCAATAAGGTTGTGGCCTCTCCGAAAGAATTTAGAATCACCACAAAGGCCACAGCCTCCACAAAAATACAAGTTGTTGCAATAGATGAATCATGGCACCCTCTAGCTCCCAAGATCACTAACAAAGAACTTTGATTGAGCAACTATAAGAAATTTGGATGATTCCTCCTCCTTGATTGACTAGGGTGGATATGTCTCACCATTGAAACCAATCTTGATTAGCTAGTGTGGATATGTCTCACCTCCAAAACTAATCCTCACTAGGGTTCTCACCCTTTTCTCATAAGCTCCAAGAGCTCAAAATCAATTTACACAAATAACCAATGCATGCCCAAAAGTGAGAGCTCCAATTCTCCTTTCATACCTTTTATCATTAGAATAATATGGGTCATCAGAATACAATGGATCTCCCATTTTTACCTTTTTCCCGCTCAATAATATAAAGTGACTTTATATAGTTTTTATTATTTTCCCATAGTCAGTTAATAACACCCCTTTTAATTTAATCATTCACTATCACTTCTAAATGTTGCTTTCTTCACCCAAATGACAGTGAAACAATTAAATTAATTGATTCCCTTTTTTCTTCAACAACCTATAGGAACCAAATAGGCTATTGAGTCAGTGACCATTCGAAAAAGGGGACATCACAGTCCTCCCCTCCCAAGATCGCTTGCACTCAAGCAATCCAGAACCTGCATATCAATACCAGGATCCCAAACATACATGTAGAATACTACAGCATATAACTACTCAACCCAATTGAACCCTGCATTACGGCCACCTTCTTTGATACAACGAAGCAAACCACTGCAATGTAAACCATTTTTCACAAAAATCCCTGGTGAAGTTGAAGGGCATAGCTCCTCATGACCGAACTTAATTACAACATTCCTTTCCCTTAGCTTTGATGCAGAGGCATACTATCTGGATTTTATGGGAAAAAACCCACTTCAGGAACCTCATGCTTCGCTTTTAGTAACCAGTCATCTCCATTTTCTTCCATATAATACCTCATCCTTTGTTGCCACGAAGCTTTCTCTCCTCTGTCAATGTCCAATAAAAAAATCAAGGGAGTATGAATTGTCTCAATAAGCAATCTATGAAAATTATATGGGGGTGGCTTAACCACACAATGAGCAGTAGAAGCCATAACAGGCGAAACATAAGCTCCAATGTCTATGATGCTTGAGCTAGTCCCACCAGGAACAAGTTCATATCATCTTTTGATAAGGCATTGCGTAGAATGAGCATAGTTGTTGAGAACTTGCTCTTGATACGATTTAAATTCAAGAGTAGCAATCTGTTTGAGTGTAACAACTAACCTTGTTATAGTAAGATTATGTGAACCAGCTTGAAGACCTGGGAATACAGTTGCATTAATCTTGCCCTTGAATTTATATATAACTTCTCGACCTTGCTTGTTAACTTCCTTGAGACCCCTCCAGTAAAATATCCTTGCACCATGTGGATCACGTAGTGACTTGTGTGCAGTGTTGAGAAATCGATAGGGCTACAAATAGGATGATTTCTCTTATACCTGATAAATTCTTGTGATGTATTTTTAATTTTTCTTGATTATTATCTTCTTCACTTATTATTATGTTGTTCTTATCATCAAACAGCTACCAAAAACATGAATATCAATAGTACACAAGAACACAGGATGTAGTCTGCAAGCCAAGGCCAAAACATCTCCTCTTGAGAGAAAAACCAACAAATCTCTTATCTTCTTAAAGATTCTTCAAATGACGAATTCCAAGACCTCCAGACCAGGACCAATACCCTTCCAAGACCATGCCAGACCTTCTTGATGATGTGCTTCCTCTATCTAAGCAAACCTAGTCAAATCTCTTCCAACTGCACAATTGACCACCATCTACAAAATTTCGGCCTCTATGGTAGGTCCAAAATTTTCACCCCCTGAAACAGTTTTTGCTTCAACACGTGTGAGCAAAATTAGGGTTTCAAGGCTTCCTTACTCCTTCGCTTGGGTTGCTTCTATTTCTAGGGCTAGTAGGTGACCTAAAAGTCCTTTCTTTGACCTTCTTTCTGAAACTTTCCAACTTCAACCTTGCAACTGCAAAACCCTAGCCTTATCTTCACACGTGTAAGAGAAAGAGAGAGAATTAACCCACAAACTTCGTCCTTCTTCCTTCTATCCTTCTTCGCTTGACTTTCTCCTGCCTCTTCTTTGATTGGATGATGAGGAATGAGTGAGTGTCCATAGGAGGTCGAGTTCTCTCTTATATATAGGCTTCCAAGAAGGACGACATGCGCTAATTAGGCCTACTTGGTCTTAAAGGGGTATTTTGACACTTTAAGTACAAAAATAAATCTTTTGACGTGTTACAATATGCCCAATGGAGTCTTCTCCATATGACAATGACTCTATTGACTTGTTGACTCTATGACAAACCTTAAAAGCACTAAATGGGTGCTTGACCTCTAAATAAATGACCTTCAGCATGAATCCCATGCTACAAAAATAACAATAATAATTTTTCTTTCCTTTTACAATGTACAAGAATCAAGAGTACATTTTATATTTATATAATACCTCATCCTTTGTTGCCACGAAGCTTTCTCTCCTCTACCAATGTCCAATACAAAAATCAAGGGAGTATGAATTGTCTCAATAAGCAATCTATGAAAATTATATGGGGGTGGCTTAACCACACAATGAGCAGTAGAAGCCATAACAGGTGAAACATAAGCTCCAATGTCTATGATGCTTGAGCTTGTCCCACTAGGAACAAGTTCATATCATCTTTTGATAAGGCATTGCCTAGAATGAGCATAGTTGTTGAGAACTTGCTCTTGATACGATTTAAATTCAAGAGTAGCAATATTTGAGTGGAACAACTAACCTTGTTATAGTAAGATTATGTGAACCACCTTGAAGACCTAGGAATACAGTTGCATTAATCTTGCCCTTGAATTTATATATAACTTCTTGACCTTGCTTGTTAACTTCCTTGAGACCCCTCCAGTAAAATATCCTTGCACCATGTGGATCACGTAGTGACTTGTGTGTAGTGTTGAGAAATTGATAGGGCTACAATTAGGATGATTTCTCTTATACCTGATAAATGCTTGTGATGTATTTTTAATTTTTCTTGATTATTATCTTCTTCACTTATTATTATGTTGTTCTTATCATCAAACAACTACCAAAAACATGAATATCAATAGTACACAAGAACACAGGATGTAGGCTGCAAGCCAAGGCCAAAACCTCTCCTCTTGAGAGAAAAACCAACAAATATCTTCTCTTCTTATAGATTCTTCAAATGACGAATTCCAAGACCTCTAGACCAAGACCAATACCCTTCCAAGACCATGGCAAACCTTCTTGATGATGTGCTTCTTCTATCTAAGCAAACCTAGTCAAATCTCTTCCAGCTGCACAATTATGACCCCCAACTACAGAATTTCGGCCTCTATTGTAGGTCTAAAATATTCACTCCCTAAAACAATTGTTGCTTCAACACGTGTGAGCAAAATTAGGGTTTCAAGGCTTCCTTGCTCCTTCGCTTGGGTTACTTCTTTTTCTAGGGCTAGTAGGTGACCTAAAAGTCCTTTCTTCGACCTTCTTTCCGAAACTTTCCAACTTCAACCTTGCAACTGCAAAACTCTAGCCTTATCTTCACACGTGTAAGAGAAAGAGAGATAATTAACCCACAAACTTCGTCCTTCTTCCTTCTATCCTTCTTCGCTTGCCTTTCTTCTACCTCTTCTTCAGTTGGATGATGAGGAATGAGTGAGTGTCCATAGGAGGTCGAGTTCTCTCTTATATAAAGGTTTCCAAGGAGGACGACATGCCCTAATTAGGCCTACTTGGTCTTAAAGGGGTATTTTGACACTTTAAGTACATAAATAAATCTTTTGACGTGTTACAATATGCCCAATGAGGTCTTCTCCATATGACAATGACTCTATTGACTTCTTGACTCTATGACAAACCTTAAAAGCACTAAATGTGTGCTTGACCTCTAAATAAAATGACCTTCAGCATGAAACCCATGCTACAAAAATAACAATAATAATTTTTCTTTCCTTTTACAACGTACAAGAATCAAGAGTACATTTCATATTTATGAAGACCAAACCTAGTTACATATTTCAACAGTCCCTCTTAACAAGGGAGGTATTCATAATGGTATATGGACATTCTCATGTTGAATAGATCTCATAAGAGTCGAATTGGGAAGCCATCTTATAAGCTATTATTTCAGCATATCTCATTGCATCTCATCATACCAACCAACATTGTCACATAAGGAGGCCTTGACTAACAGCTCTATCTCTCCATAAAATCAGATCTCAATGTTGGCAAGACAATGACTGATAAACACCATCATTGTCTCTCAAGGCACATACCCAGCCCAAGTGTTCACAAGGTATGTCCTTTTAGGACAATTCATGTCTTGGAATAACACATCCTCAAGGAATTTCCTCTTCGACTACTCTTACCTATTAGATGTCCTACCTCATCCTCAAAGGGTATTGAAACCCAAATGCTTACCCAATCCTCCATTCTTTCTTCACAAAGTGAAGACAAGAATGATGTGTCTATCTCTCCCTCTCAACTAGGAAGGAGATATCAATCCAACTTTGTCTCTCAAATACAAACAAACTTGCATGTAACCCATGGGTGGACACCAAGTATCAGGAGTCTGTCCCATGCAAGGCAATCTGCCCTGCTCCTACCAGACCACGCAATGAAATCTGCTATCCCAACTCCTGAGGGTACACCTGGACACTACTCAGCCCTCCTGTAGACGAAGTCTACTATCCACCGTCCCTCATGCTCTTGTGACACCTCAAGTTGTCTCGCCAGAAGGGGGTCATGCATCTCCCTGTGTGTGGGCTCAAAGGTGGTGCAAGTGCTACCTTTGCAGAAGATCGAAATAACCCCAAGGCTGCATCCACCAACTCACATCCTGACCATATGCTGCAACTCAATAGCCTCTCTCCCAATGTACCGTGACCCATCAAACTGTCCCAAATGATCCTCCTCGCTATGTCACAAGGTTCGTCAAACCTTAACCATGGGGTTCGAATTTTGGCAAACCTTAAAAAAAAATGAGGTTCGGCAAACCTCATTGAACCTCATAGACATTGACCAAGTCCATAGATCAAAACTCATAACTTCATGTCACGACCCAAGCTTGTAATTTATCCTTGCAATTTCCATGCCCGTTACAGCATTTTGATGTTTACTGATGTTGATTTCTTACTATTTTATACTATAATTCATTTTAAATTAATATATGTATATATATAAACGAACCTAATGGCAAACCTCATCCAAACATCATCAAAAAATTTGAACTCAAACCAAACCTAATCATTGTCGAACCCGAACTCGAACCTGCACCATGTGACATTGCCTTCTGGAACCTGTGGCTCATGATGAGAGCATCAAGAGCTGATATCCATGTCTCCTGTGTTAGTGTCCAATGCTGGGGAGCGATAAATGGAAGCTCACGATCGTCCCTGTGATCAACTCACGCTCCAAATCCGAGTGTGCCAAACCAAATGGTGTGCATGATGTCCTCATCAGGTGATCTCTCTCGCAACAACACTCCGTTAACCTGTGGTGTATCATCATGTTTGGTTGAACAAGTATGCACCACTACACTACTCTGTAAAGCAATGAACTCTGTGGCACAACTCCATGCACCATTGCTTACCAATGCTCAATGCCCTGAACCCCATGTAGCATAGGGCATCCCATATGTGCCCATGCTAGTACATCTGCCATGATGTGATCTACACCTCCTCAACTGCCTATGTAAACCTAAGCGACCCAACACGACACCTACTAGAGGGGATATCTCTGTTGTGTCGATATTTGGTTGCTCATGTGCCCAATACCATAATGGGAGAACGTGTAAATTTATGTAGATGTTCTATGCTTGATGCAACTTTACTTTCTCTTCAATATTAGACAGCAATCACATAAACAATAAAGTAAAATGTTGATAGAACATACCAGTGGATCAACAGAAGACAAGCCAGAAATATATAAGTGTGTTGGTGCGTTACGGCAGTCAACAGGATGCTTCAACTAGCAAAGTCTCAATATGGTCAGCCAACCAGCAATGTCACACAACCCTCTAGGACAGCCAAAGAGTCAACTCAAAAGTCAACCCAAAAGTCAACAATGTCAGTCAACAGTCAACGCAAACAACAACAGTAGCTAGGTCAACACTGAAAAATCAAAGTCAACGTCTTGCCTCGAAAATAGTGCCAAAAAATGCAGATTAGGGAAACCGAGATTTTGGGAGACTTTCACGTCGATTTGACCTTGCGTTGACCAAAGTCAACGCTGGTCAAAGTTTGTGCAGAAACCCTAGAACGAAAAACAGAAAAGTGTTGCTGCCAGATTTCCCACATGTGGAGAGAGAAGAGACTCCAAGTGATAGAACCAATCAGATGAGGAGAGAGAATGTGTGAGGATGATATGAGTGAAATGTCCTCCAACGTTGACCTTATTTATATCCATCATTGAGGGTGTGTGACATATCTGTTGGGGCACAAAACCTTAAGGCCGACCTGCGCATATTTTGAATAGATTAAAAATAAATTTAAAATAAATGTTTTGCTCATCGGATCAAGATGACCTTTAGATCGATCTTGCACCTCTCTGAAAGAGGAACCTAATAAAAATATTGGTATCTTCATCTGAGCATTAAAACATGGAGTTTGGACCTAGTTGTCCAAAATTAACACTCCCTCTCAACTAGGGAGAACTCCATCCACCTGTGCAATCCAAACATCGTGCGTCATCCCGTTGTAACTTGCTTTGCTGGCCTCTTTATTTCAGAACAGAAGTGGTTCAGTCACAAAGACATCATTCCCGGCTGACAGATTCAGCCCAGAGGTCCAAAACCTCTATAGGACTCACAAAGAGTCTCATAACAACCTGAAGTTGGTTTATCTAACCCAAAGTCAGTAGGAGGTCTGAAACCTCACTAGACTTGATCCTAGATCAAGTGGTTAGACCGTGCCATCCTAGATACAGAGTACGACAATCTTTGATGCGTCCATCAGTCTTTGCTACTAGTCTCTAGCTTTTCCCACCTCACTGGCCAAATGAGAGGTACTTCCCATGAGCCTTGAACTCCATGGGTAGGATGCATACGGGGCACAAATAATAAGAGGTGAACCAACTCAATCATCACAACGGTGGGGCTGAAGCACACCAACAAGGTTTGGCAAGCCTAGCCCTGTGGTTGCTTATAGCTCCGAGAAGCTATCCCTAAAGCCCCCAAGAGCTCCCAGAGCTCATTGTCCAACAGGACCCTCAGAATAGGGTCGTTCCAGGATACCAAGATTCTCACGGAAGGTTGGGATCTTGACCTTCCCCAGGGCCTTTTTGAGAATATCCATGACCTGCTCATCAGTTCCTATATGATCGAGCCTTACAGCCCCTCACTATACCATACCCCGGATAAAGTGGTACCTGATATCAATATGCTTGGATCGATTGTGGAACACGGGATTCTCGGACAACTGAATCCCACTCTGGTTATCACAAAGTATCACGGTGGTATCTAGCACATGCCCGAACAGTTCATTGAAGAGCTTTCGCAACGAAACTGCTTCACAATAGGCCATACTCGCTGCAATGTATTCAGCCTTCGTGGTGCTCAAAGCCACCGACTTCTGCTTCCTGCTCATCCACGATATCGAAGCAGATCCAAGTGTGAAGCAGCATCCCGATGTGCTCTTACAATCCACCACACTGCCAGCCCAATCGGCATCAGTATATCCAAGGAGTATCACGCTCCCGGCAGTGTATCTCAGCCCATGGTTTATCGTGCCCCGAAGATATCTCAAAAGATTCTTGGCACCAACCTAGTCAGTGTGATGACGCTCAACCATCTATTGACTCAAAGTGTTCACTACAAAACATACGTCCGGACAGGTGTTCACTAAGAACATCAGGGCCCCTACGAGTTGACAATACTAAGTAGGATTTGCTAACACGGGCCCAGCAGCACTACCACTCAACTTCTTAAAGTTGAGCTCAATCAGTGTCGACACAGACTTACAGTCCACCATACCAAATCTTTCAAAAGCTTCACAATGTATTTTCCTTGAGAAAGGAAAATCTCGCCAAGTCTCTGCCAAACCTCCAGGCCTAGGAAGTAGTGCATCAGTCCTAGGTCTTTCATCTCGAACTCAGCAGCAAGCTCCCTCTTGCACTGATGAATGAGAGGGTCAGCACCTGTCAGGAAGAGGTCGTCCACATACAACACCAGAATGAGAGGCTTCTCACTATCAACCTTGAAGTAAAGGTTTGGACCAGCATTAATACGAGTGAAGCCCAACTTCATCAGGTAGCTAGCTATCCTCTTGTACCAAGCTCTAGGTGCTTGCTTTAGCCCATAGAGGGCTTTCTTCAACCTGCAGACACGGGTGTCCCGATCCTGGACTTCGAACCCAAGAGGTTGCTCTACATACACCTCTTCCTTTATCGCACCATGCAGAAATGTGATCTTCACTTCCATCTGATAAAGACTCCATCCTTGCGTAGCAACAAGGGCTATGATAGATCGAATGGTGGTAAATCGGGCCACAGGTGCAAATATGCCATCATAGTCTATGCCTTTTTTTTAGAGAAACCACGGGCAACAAATCTTGCCTTGAACTTCTCAACACTTCCATCAGATCCATGCTTGATCTTGTAGAGCCATTTCGAGGTGACAACTGCTTTGTCCTTCGGTCTTGGAACCACATCCCAGACATCATTCTTCATTATGGACTCATACTCTTTGTGCATAGCATCCTTCCAGACTCGATGCTTTACATCTTCCTCAAAAGATCCAAGCTCAAATTGTACAATAGTACTCATGGCTGCTAGATACCCTTGGTATCTACTCGGCTTCTTGCTTTCACGGAATGTCCCCCTTGGAGCCATATGTCCCTCGGCATCCTCGAGAGTGTCCCTGAGCCATGATGGTCTCTTCCCCAGTGAAGGAGGTGGATCAATCGGGTCCATCAGTCCTTCAGCATCGGACATCGTCTCATCCTTCAGTTCTTCTTGATTTCTAGGCCTTGCTTCATGATCTTCCTCGGATCTCGGAAGATTGACTACTTTCCTCAGGGAAGCATCTTCGTCAAAAGTGACATCGTGGCATATCTCCACTGCCCTTTGACCAGGCACATAAACTCTATACGCCTTCAAAGTTTCGTTGTAGCCCACAAACATTCCCTTCTTCCCAGAAGCATCCAACTTGCTCCTCTCTTTATTTGCATGTGAAAATAACTGAGGACATCAGCTCAAAATGCCAGAGACGTCAAGTTTCTACCCCAGAAAACCTCTTCGGGAGTTTTGGAGTCCAGGTGCGGAATGTGGTCATCGAGTTTTGTATGTACACGAGAACTGTGTTTCGGCAGCCTCCCCATATGACGGTAGACTGTGGTCACACATAGCATAGCACGGGCGGCTTCCACAATGGTCTGTTCTTTCTTATTTCTTCCGACAACGCCATTTTCTTCGGAGTATGAGCTGGGTTGTGGTCTCCCTCTTGATGCCAGCTTCTCTGTAAAAGTTCTTGAACTCCTTCGTCTCATATTCAATGCCATTATCGGTCCTCAATATCTTGATCTTCTTCCTTGTCAGATATTCCACCAAGGCTTTGAAGGTACGGAACCACATGAAAGCCTCATCCTTCTTCTTCAAGAAGTATATCCAGGTTTTGCGACAGAAGTCATCTATGAACGTCATATAATAAGAACATCCTCCCAAGGATGTCACGGGCAACATACCAGACAGATCAGAATGTACTAATTGCAAAGCATGAGATGTCTTTGTGACGCTTGAGGGGAAAGGTCCCCTTGTATGCTTTCCTTCGGCACAACCCTGACATACAGCTTCATGATTATTTGAGAACTCGGGCATCCCCGTCACCACCTTCCTTGCTTCGGGAAGGACCTTGTAGTGAAGGTGTCCAAACCTCCAGTGCCATAGTTCAGTCTGTCGGATTATATCACATGTCATCGCTCCCAGTGGACTTCCTCCAACCTGGTAGAGTGTATCAACTCTAAACCCAATCGTGATAGCTTCCTTGAATCTTTTCTTCCACATGCGCACCTTTCCATTAGTGAATGCCACATTGAAACCTTTGCCTTCCATGGCTGATATAGACACAAGGTTCTTCTTCAAATTAGGTACATAGAGTACATCCTGCAAGCGGAGGACTTGACCTTGAGACAAGTGGAGGGTCACAGTCCCTGTCCCTTTCACGGGATATGTGGAATTATCTCCAAGGATAATTTCCAGATTAGTATCCTTCTCAACTATATCAGAGAGTGCTCCCTGAACCCAATGATGTGCCTTTAGGCACCACTATCTATCAACCAGACATCCATAGTGTCGAGTGGAGATGCAACAGAGAGGGCAGATAGAAGAATGAATTCATTTCTTTTATCAACAACATTTGATTCCTCATACCTGGATTTTCTGGACCTTTTAAAAGGTTGACCATTTCCGCCGGAGGGAGCCTTCCTCTTTCCCTTGAACCTGTTGTTCCTTTGATTGCCATTCCTCCAGTTGTTGTTGTTGTCATCACCATCGGGAGAATCCTTCTTGAAAGGGCATTCTCTAGCATAGTGACCTGGCCTATGACAAGTGTAACACTTGCCCTTCTTTCCTTGGGCCCCTGCTCTTCCTTTGTTCTTTGGACCACCAAAGTTCTTCTTTCTAGAATGAGCAGCGTAGGTAGCATTTCCTTCATTTTCATACTCCTTCATTATTGTGTCTTCTTGAACACATCTCGATAGTACTTCGTCAAAGTCAAGTATCACATTATTATTGAGAATGGTAGTGTTGAACACATGCCATTCGGATGAGAGCCCTCCAAGTGCGGTGAGTACCATCTCTCGATCAGCTATTGTCTCCCCAATAGCCAGCAGATTGTTCCTGATCTCGGTGAGCTTCAGAAAATATGATTGAATAGACTCATCCCGGTCTTTCTTCAGATTCTTCAATTGATTCTTGAAAAATAGGACTTGATTCGCATTGTTGGCCTTGAACATGTGGACCAACTTATCATACATCTCTTTGGATGTGCCCAACTCAAAGATGTAGGCAACCAAACTCTTGTGAATTGAGTCCCTGATCATCAGCTTTGCTTTGATCTCCCCCTTCTTATACTTTGTTTTGGCGACAGCAGTTGCAGTGGATGGAGGCTCTTGCATTTTACCCTTCACATAGTCCATGACATTTTGGTCTTTCAACATAAGATCCAATGTCATATTCCAAGCATAGAAGTCATCCTTCCCTATCAATTTGTCATCAGCCTTGAAGCCATTGTAGTTTGAGGAACCCATCCTCTTCTTCGGTGATTGCTACAAATTAGGGCTTTGTCTTCACCACAGCTCTGATACCATGTAAATTTATGTAGATGTTCTATGCTTGATAAGTGTGTTGGTGCGTTACGGCGGTCAACAGGATGCTTCAACCAGCAAAGTCTCAATATGGTCAGCGAACCAGCAATGTCACATAACCCTCTAGGACAGCCAAACAGTCAACCCAAAAGTCAATGTTGTCAGTCAACAGTCAACGCAAATAATAGCAGCAGCGAGGTCAACGCTGAAAAATCAAAGTCAATGTCTTGCCTCGGAAATAGTGCCAGAAAATAAGGATTAGGGAAATCAAGATTTTGGGAGAGTTTCGGGTCGATTTGACCTTGTGTTGACCAAAGTCAACGCTAGTCAAAGTTTGCACAGAAACCCTAGACCGAAAAACAGAAAAGTGTTGCTGCCAGATTTCCCACGTGTGGAGAGAGAAGAGACTCCAAGTGATCGAACCAATTAGATGAGGAGAGAGAATGTGTGAGGATGATATGAGTGAAATGTCCTCCAACGTTGACCTTATTTATATCCATCACTGAGGGTGTGTGACACTTCTGCTGGGGCACAAAACCTTAAGGCCGACCTGCACATATTTTGAATAGATTAAAAATAAATTCAAAATAAATGTTTTGCTCATCGGATCTAGATGATCTTTAGATCTATCTTGCACCTCTCCGAAAGAGGAACCCAATAAAAATATTGATATCTTCATCTGAGCATCACAACATGGAGTTTGGACCTAGTTGTCCAAAATTAACAAAACGTCATCTCCATACAATGCATGGTCCAGTCTCCTACCCATGCCACCTCCTCCCACCAGCTCTTACCAGGGAATGCTAATCATCTTGTGACCCCATGCACAAACAACATGCAAATACAGCCCATGGAGTCTACTCACAAACCGCTTCGATGCTAGTTCCAACTGGAACTTCCCTAAGGAATGCATGTGCTCAGACGCTAGGTCGGCTACCTCATCAATGCTAAGTTGCACGAAACGGGGAAACAGAAACGAGTTTCTGTAATGGGTACGAAACGCAACCTCCCCAAATTTTGGAAAAGGGGAAACGTGATATATATATATATATATATATATATATATATATATATATATATATATATCTGTGTGTGTGTGTTGTAGTAAACATGGGTCCCACCCCCGTTTCACCCAAAAAAAATGAAACGAAAACGCGTTTCTACGAACAGTATGGCGTGGAAATGTGTTTCCGGTCGTACTAATACCTTTCCCGTACGAGAAACGTACCAGTACAACAGGAAACGCGTTTCTAGACCATACAGTCGCATTTCCTTCAAGTTAAAGCGACTTAACTTGTGTTTTTTTTTTGTTTTTTTGGGTTTGGGTGCGTTTTAATATTTTTTTAATTGTTTACTTTGTCTTTTGGATGGCTTCTAGATGGCTTTCTCTAGATGGCTTTTTAAACTTATAAAAATGATTAGCCTCAATCTCTCATCACACGTTTTAGTACAAAGTCATTTCACTTGAAGAAGCGTTTTGTGAGAAGAAAAGGAGGAAGAGAGTAGTGCTTAGCTAAGGTGTTTAGTTACAGGCTTAAAGGTAATTTGGCCTTCTGGACAACGAGAAAGAAGTTTCTGACTTCAGCATTTTTGATGAGGTTCAAACTCTTTGACATTCTTAGTTTTTGGCCAGCTCTGATATGTCTCTCTTGTTTTTGCAGCATTTTGGGGAAGCTTAGGTGACATTTAATTTGGGTAAGAAGCATTCAATTTCTTGATTTTTTTCCATTGTTTCTTCTATTTTTTGAGGGTTTATGCTACCAAAATTTAAAAAAACATTTTTTATTTACAGATTTGTTTTTTTAATTTTTTTTGCAACAATGGCTTTCATCCAAGGTTCAAGTTCAAACCCCAAGGCCAACCTAAGGGCTAAATATTATCCTCTTTGGAGGCATGTTGAGAAGCTTCAAAGATGTGGAGGTGGTGGTTCATGGGAATGGCGATGTAATCTTTGCGGTAATTCTTACGGGGGCTCTTACCTGGAACATGCCTTTGAAATGAAACTGAAGGAGAACGAAATTCAGAAGCAAGGAAGCTTGATACGACGCGAGCTCTGAGTTTGGAAGCAGGAGTGAAACCTATTATATATATATATATATATACTCTCTCTGTATTGTAATATATATATAACATATGTTAAATTTAGGATAGTTAAAAATCAACATGATGTAAAACACAACATTAATTATAATTTATTACAATCAAAGCATAAACTATTACAAGTTACAACACATTTACTCATGAATGATTACATACACAATGAAAATAGCAATATCGGAATATCCAAAACCAACCTTTATTCAAAATCTCAAAATCAGTCTTTATTATATATATGAGGCTGCAAGTAAAATAAAGTCAAAAGACTAATACTCATTATCAAAATCCTCATCAAATATAGCAGCAGAAGCATGCTCAGCAGTGGATGGTGTAGCTGAAGAAAATGTTTGGCCAATTCCACTTCTATGATCCTGGTCCTCAATATTCAAGGCAGCAAGGGAGAGATCCAAATCAGGATTTTCTGGATCCACATCCATTCTTTAGAAGGACCCCTACGAGATGCAAGGCGAAGGTTGGAGTGCACATAAACAAGATCCTCTACCTTCTGTGAACCCAACCTGTTGCACTTCACAGAATGAATAAAACCATAGGTGCTCCAATTCCTTCCTGTTGATGAAGAGTTTGCCACTTGTGAAAGGAGGCAAATGGAAAGGTCCTACAAATGTACACCATTTTCTCCATGAAAAATCCACCACCTAATTGGATTCATGGTGCTTCTCTCCTCCAAAGATGATATATCTAAATAATCATCTATTCCTGCAGCCAAATTGGCAAATTCTTCCTTCACCTCCCTGTGTAGATGAGCTGGAAAATTTCTCATAAGGGTTGTTTTCACCCCATTAGCCCTCTCTTTATCCTTATGGGGTGCCTTCCTCTTCCCATTGCTATGAGCAATAAGTATATCATAAGGTTTTGGTTGAGCATGTGCTAAAGTGTGGGTAAGGTGTTGAAATTGTTCACCTATCCATGATGATTTTCTTGATTAATTAAATAAATGGTCATCTCTGAAACAAAGAAAGGCTGTGGAACTCTTGCGGCTGGTTTTCATAGACACCTAACTGTGAGTTATGCCTTCTGTGCCTCTCCTAAGAAAGGTTGGTTAGTGAAGCTCAAATGTAGGGGTTGTGAACATGAGCAAGAAATCTATCTTGCTCCACCAATCCTCATCAAGGCACAATCTACGCACTGTATATCCCCGCTCTGAATCTGCCTATCTCCACTCAACCCAAAGTTGACTCACCACCATAGACACTAATGCTTGCTTAACCTCAACAAGGTGGTGCAACATTATGAAGTTTGAGGCATCTCTTGTCTCAGCAAATTTTATTAACTCCAATTTGGAGTACTCTCGAAATATTGCCTGAGACTGGCGGTGGTTGGTGATGAATTTAACAATCTCCCTTGCTTCCCCTATGAGTTCCTTTATCCATTGGACTTTATTGTCGAACTCCTCTAAGATCAAATTTAGATTATGGACAATGCAAGATGTCCAAAAGATGTGGTCATACCTCCCCTCAATGATCAAACATGCAGCTTTTCATACTGGTGCATTATCCGTGATAACTTGCACCACCCTGTTAGGACCTACTTGTTCAATAGATTTGATAATAACATCAGCAATGAATTGTGCATCTTTTACCTCTCCCAAGCAGTCTTCCGCCTTTAAAACATTGCTCCTTTTGGTGAAGTGGAAATGATATTTATCAATGGTCTACGCCTTGTATCTATCCATCCATCTGAGACTATGGTAACCCTAGAGCTACTCCAAGAAGAATGAATTGGTGATAGTACATCCTTCACAAGATCCTTCTCATTTTTGAGAAGGTGAGTTCTAACTTTCTCATAGTTGTGCCCCTTTTACCCTTGAGCAGCTTTGTTAACTACCCTTATCATATCTTGCCAATAAGGAGAGCGAACAACATTGAATGGGATACCACATGCATAGATGCACCTAGCCACTCTGGAATCAGCTTCTTCTCTTGCTTGCACATTCACCAATTTAGCAATTCTGCTATCTTGAACTGTACTGGATGCCCCTTTAGATGGTGGTTGTTCTGGTTGTTGAGTGGCTCTCCTCTTCCTTGCTTCAACTACACTCCTTGGCTCAATGTTTGCTAGATTTTTAGTAGTAGCTTGACTAAGATCATCATGCTTTCTTTTAATTCCATCCACCTGATCTTGCTCTCTTTGATATTCCCTCCTTGCCACAGGGTCTGATGTTTTTGTGCAACCTGCAATCCCCTGTCCTCCTCCATGCAAAAGATGTGCCTTCACTCTTGGGTAAGAGCCCTTATAAGAATTACTGCAAAGATTACATTGCCATTCCCATGAACCACCCCCTCCACATCTTTGAAGCTTCTCGACATGCCTCCTCCAAAGAGGATAATATTCAGCCCTTCGGTTGGCCTTGGTGTTTGAACTTAAACCTTGGATGGAAGCCATTGCTGCAAAAAAAAATTATAAAAACGAATCTATAAATAAAAAACGTTTTTTATAATTTTGGTAGCATAAACCCTCAAAAAATAGAACAATGGGAAAAAAACAAGAAATTGAATGCTTCTTACCCAATTTAATTTTTTGTAGTTGAAGCTACCCCAAAATGCCAGAAAAAACAAGAGAAATATGGTTGTAGTTGAGCCAAAAACCAAGAATGTCGTAGCTGGAAACTTCGCACTCCAAATCTGCTTTTGAAATCTCTTTCTCTTGTTGCTAAAATCTCCTTTGCTCACTAGTGAAAACGCCCGAGCTGAAGCACTACTCTCTTCCTCTTTTCTCCTTGCTAAAATCGCCCTTCTCCAAGTGAAACAACTTACTCAATTCGTGTGATTAGAGAATGAGGCGAATTGTCTTTTTACAAGTCTAGAAAGCCATCTAGAAGCATCCAAAAGATAAAGTAACCAATTAAAAAAATATTAAAACGCACGCAAAGCCAAAAAAATAAAAACACAAGTTAAGTCGCTTTCACTGGAAGGAAACACGATCGTACGGCCTGAAAACGTGTTTTTGGCCATACTAGCAACGTTTCCCGTACGGGAAACATACCAGTATGGCCGGAAATGCGTTTCTAGGTTGTACGGTACGCGAAAACGCGTTTCCATTTCTTTTTTTGCGTAAAACGGGGGTGGGACCCACATTTCCTACAACATAGGCTCTTAACCAAGAGTGAAGGCACATCTTTTGCATGGAGGAGGACAGGGGATTGCAGGTTGCACAAAAACATCAGAGCCTGTGGCGAGGAGGGAATATCAAAGAGTGCAAGATCATGCGGATGGAATTAAAAGAAAGCATGATGATCTTAGTCAAGCTAGTACTAAAAATCCAGCAAACATTGAGCCAAGGATTGTAGTTGAAGCAAGGAAAAGGAGAGCCACTCAACAACCAGAACAACAACCATCCAGAGGGGCATCTGGTACAGTTCAAGATAGCAGAACTGCTAAATTGGTGAACGTGCAAGCAAGAAAAGAAGTTGATACCAGAGTGGCTAGATGCATTTATGCATGTGGTATCCCATTCAATGTTGTTCGCTCTCCTTACTAGCAAGATATGATAAGGGCAATTAACAAAGCTCCTCAAGGGTACAAGGGGCCCAATTATGAGAAAGTTAGAACTCAGCTTTCTCAGAAATGAGAAGGATCTTGTGGAGGATGTCTTATCACCAATTCGTTCTTCTTGGAGTAGCTCTAGGGTTACCATAGTCTCAGATGGATGGGCAAATACAAGGCATAGACCATTAATGAATATCATTGCCACTTCACCAAAAGGAGCAATGTTTTTAAACGCAAAAGACTTCTCGGGAGAGGTAAAAGATGCACAATTCATTGTTGATGTTAATATCAAATCTATTGAACAAGTAGGTCCTAACAGGGTGGTCCAAGTTATCACGGATAATGCACCAGTATGCAAAGATGCAGGTTTGATTATTGACCTGGCCCTCTCCCGCCATCAGGTCAACCTGCTCAACCGAGGCAACCTGGTGTCCTCCATCAGCCAGGTCAACCTGTTCAGCCAGGTCAACCTGCACAACCAGGTCAACCTGTTCAACCAGGACAACCTGCACAACCTTTTAACCCTACTCAGCAGCCAATCTATTCTATGCCACAGCCGAATCCACCTGTGCGCCTGACTTATCAGGCTCAGCAGGGTCCCACTTATCAGCAGCTCATTCGACCCCAAGGCGACTATTACCTTCAAGGTCAGTCTCGACCAGTTTACAACTCGCCCCAAGGTTCTAGTTATTACCTTCAACAGCCAGGCTATACTTATACTCCACAGTCAAACCCATACACTGCTTAAACGGGGCCCACATATAATCAGAGTCAGTACCCTGGTTATCAACCCCCGTATCCTGGTTATCAGCCACCATATCAACCTCATTATCCGGCTTATACCCCCTATGGTCAAAATCCTCCAGGACAGAACCAGTGGGGGCAGTGTTATGCTCAACCAGGATGGAGTACAGGTACAGGTCCTTATCGAGGACCTGGAATGCCTTTTAATCCTCAATTACCTTTTCTCGCCGCGTTGGAGTTACCGGACATATCCAAATTGACCAATGATCTGATTCTTCATAATCCATGTTGGCCTCCGGTTCCGACGAAGGTGCCTGGTGACTATCCTAAGCTTGAGGGTAAATCTGGTGAAGACCCCCAAGCACATGTCATGACATACCACTTATGGTGTTCTTCGAATTCTTGGATAGATGACTCGATTCGTCTACGTCTTTTCCAGCGCACTCTTACCGGTGCTGTTGCTAAATGGTATATAGAGCTGCCCCGTGGTATTTTTCAAGATTTTAATACTCTAGCCATGGCATTCCTGACACATTTCCAGTTACCAGTTCGTTATGAAGCCGGGACGCATCTCCTGACATCTCTGAAACATGACAAAGCCACTCATATTTCAGATCACATTCACGAGTGGAGACGTCGTCGTCGTCTGATCAAGTTTGACATTCCTGATCAGCTTCTAACTCACTGGTTCACTACCTCCTTTGTCAACAAGATTGCACAGGACATTGCTATGGGGGCATGTGTAACCAAGGAACAAGCCATTGCTTGTGCCCAGTACCTCGATTTAGTGTACTCTCAGTCCGGCACGTTATATGACATCTTGACTAATGCCCCTCGCCCAAGGACCTCTAAAGCGCCGGCTACTCCATCAGTAGACGATGTTATTGGTTCCGTCTCTCAGACTTCTCGTAAGTCTTCCAATGGGAAGCAGAAAGCGAATTCTTCCAATAATTCTGCCCTTCCCGCTACCCCAGATTCTGGTAAGACCGCGGAGGTCAATGCTGTTCAGGCTAATCCTGCGGACAAGACTTCCAAAGGGAAGAAGAAGGGCAAAGGCAAAGCCAAATCCGATGCCCCAAAACCAGAATCGTCCAAACCACGTGCTGAGGATGGTTCGCAACGTAAACCGAAGTACCCTTGCCTGATATGTGATGAAGACCACTATACCAAAGATTGTCCTCGACGATCCGAGGTTAATAAACTTCTTAAGGGCTCTAAGGGGACTCCGACAGTTCTTAAAGAACCATTTCCATCTCAGCAGACCCAGATGGTTGAGCAGCCTTCACCTTCTGCACCGTTTGGGTCTCAGGTTTTCATGATGAATGGTGTTGCACCTGTTTCTATTGCCACTCGATCGAAGGATTATGCCAAACCACGTCAGGTAGCTGGAAAGGAAGTCGTTGATGGCCCTCCTCCCCCACCTACCTCTGGTCCTCTTGAAATTGAAAGGCCCAGCGCTGAACCCATTGTACGGCCGCCTTCCAAAGGTGTTCTCCGAAAATCTTCCTATAATCCAAACGCCTGTGCTGCTCAGCATTACAGCATTGTTGAGGATTTGGCACAGGCGCCTTCCGCGATGTCCGCGTTGGAAGTTCTTCAGAGTTGTCTGTCTCAACGGAAAGCTTTGTTATCTGCAATCGGCAGAATTGATCTTGCCGATTCTAGCCTTCTCTCCTTCGATCTAGAGAATTTTGTCCCCCGATTTCCGCATCAAATCGCCCTTGTTATACAAGTCGGTATCAACAGCCTCAACATTCACAGAGCCGTTGTGGACGAAGGTGCCTCTACCTGCGTTATGTCATCTGCCTGCTGGAAGGCCATTGGCTCTCCAACCCTCACCTCATCTCCCAATGCCCTTGAGGCATTCAATGGAAGGGAATCAAAACCCTTGGGTGTTCTCGCGAGTCTACCGATTACATTACAAGGTAACACAGTCAACATCGAAGTGGAAGTGGTTGATGCCAAACTCAACTATAATCTTCTACTTGGTCGCAGCTGGACCCACGCCATGCTATGCGTTCCGTCCACCCTCTTTCGGCTTCTGAAATTTCCGCATGAGAGCAAGATTATTACTGTCAATCAGTTGTCTTTCTTCACCTCATCCTCCGAGAATAACGTACCGTACGTGGATCAAATCCCTAATCCCCCTGATAGTATAGGACCTGGTCTTTTCAAGGACCCTGTTCTCATGGGTATTTTTCCCATTCCACCACCGAACATTGTTCAAGTCAATATGGTCTCTAGGTCGGATGACCCATGGATCATCCCTTCTCCTGAACAGGTTGCCTCTTTTGAAGAATCAATGCCTCTGACCCCAGTTGAAATCAATTATTGCGAGATCGTTGCCGCATCAGATTCTCCTCCTGCTGGTAATGCTCCTTCGAGCATGACTCTTGACGTTTATTCCCAATCCCCTTGCCTCGGCGATGCAGATTCGCCCGATCCTTTGAGAAAAGTTTTTCCGTCTGACGAAGCTATCGTGGAGATGATGTCTCTTGAAGATCTGTCGTGGAGCGATGGACATCATTGTTCCTTGTTCATGCCTGGCCTGGGGACAATGTTTAACTGTCTCGAGCATTTTCCATCTGGTTATCCCCCTCCTAAACCTGCTCCTTTGAGCTCGTCGGAGCATAGTTCCTCTTCTTGTGTCAAGATCCCTAAACAATGAAACAAGCTGCTTTGAGGCCAGTTCTTTTAAGTGTGTCAACCTCGTTAAAATAATGAAACACGATCCAGTTCAACTCCTTGATGTGATCTCAATATCGTGATTTGAATCTTCACTGCATTTGCCTTGCATATGCACTGAAGCTTGGGGGGCACATGTACCCCGAATTGAGACACCATGCTGGGGGCATGCCCGGTTTTTTTTGTCATTTCAAGCATAGTTTATTTGGTGTTTTCAAGCTTGCACAAAAATGAAAATTCATTTCAAGCATAGTTTGCATTTATGCTTTTAAGCTTGTGTAAAAATCAAATATGTTGGTGTGATGCATTTTGTGAACTTTTAACTTTTTCATTGGGTTGTTTGTTATGCAGATTATGTAACTAATGCATTAGATAACATTGTATTAGACATTTGCATAACATATAAAAACATCATCATATGTGAAAAAGATCCATGCAGAAATAGATATATATATATATATATATATATATATATATATATATATATATGTTGAATGTTTGCAACGTGTGCATCATATAAAATCCAAAAAATATACATGTTTGTTTTAATTACATCCGGAGACAACATGTCTCTCAAAAATATGCATGTGAAGAGCCTAGGCGACAAATCAGCATGGTGCTCATGGTAGCATGTTACTTCTCGCACCAATCGCCTCAGTAAGCGATGAAGGCGACTAGGCACCCCTACAGTGTGCCTCTGATAAGCCATAGGGACATCAGTTAGGCGAGCATAATCAGGAATCCCACGGGCGATTCCCTCTAAGTTCTGAACCAGCTCGTTCCCCTCGCCCCCCTCACCTTGAGGGTCATAAGCGAGAGGGGTCCTCCGCGCGATCGGTGACATCCCGGCGGGCCCTCTCTAGGCCGACATCTACATACATATAGGATCGGCTATTAGAACATGCATGTATACCCAAAAATCATAAAATTCATAAAATCAAATAAGAGTCTTACCCAGCTCCTCATCCCAGTCCTCTCCTTCCTCGAGTGGAAGGTTTGGGTCTCCTATGAAATCAGTACCGGCATAGGGCCAGTCCTCTACGACGATCAACTGTCGCTAGAGCCATCCGAAGAACTCGGGCCGCCATGACATCTGTTGGCCGCCCCCTGCCCTAGGCATCAATGCTACCCATCGAGCCATCCGTAGCTCTCTCAAAGGTGGATCTAGGACTATCGCCCCCTGGCCCTGGAAGATAGGCAGTCGTTCTAGGATGAACGATACCAAGATTGACCCGTACCCAAACTGTTTCAGTTTGGCCTTTTTACATTTAGTCAATTGTTGTTTGATATTCATGGTTACGACTGTGGCCCAATCAATACTGTTGGGTTCATACACTCTGACGCCAGGAGGAGCTGTGTTTTGCTAGCCTCGTGCGGTGCCTGCGACCCCATAGCCCGCGTAAAAGTATGTAGCACCACTCTGAGTGCTAGATCGAGAACAGTGTGAATGTCAACTTTGCCACTACCTGATCCTGTCTGTGCCCCTGGGCACACTCTTTCCATAACCATCGACATCTTCTCGCCAGAAGGCTTGGTACTTGTCATAATTGGAACTGGACCTCTGCGAGACAATCCAGTGATGAAGTAGACATCGAACACTTCGAGTTCAAGCACTTGATCTCGAAGCTTAAACTTCTCTTCATTCTCATCCCAGATACTTATCAAATATTGTAACAATTTGGGCTGAGCCCTGAGACATGGTGTTAAGAAGAATTTCTTTAATCCGCAATTCCGAAGAACATTCATGCATTGCTCATTCTCCATTGCCAATTCGTCTTCTTCACTGTGCTCCCTTTCTTTCCATTCAATCACCATTGTGGCGTTATACCTGCATCAAATTAGTCATAAGCCCATCATAAGATCCCTTGGGCATTCAAAAATTCAATTGATTGGTTCAATTTTTGTGAAATTTGAGCGGAATATGAGGTTGTGCGGTTGGCGCGACTGTTTTGATGACAGTCGCGCCACCTGCCGCGACCTCTTTGCAAAAAGAACTCGATTGGCGCAGGTTCGTGCCTCATACCCGCGCCAACCCCGGAAGCCCTAAATTTGTAAATCCTCCCCTCAAGGATGTCAAATCACAATGGAAAGCTATGAAATATGGCTTAAAACATAGCTAATGGAAGCACGATTCGGAAAAGACGGGATTCGGAATGATGCACTGGATCGTCCACAATCGTCACCGCAAGATCGCGGGGAAATAACTCACTATCGCTCTGCACAAGAGGTAAAAAGTAAAAAGTAAATATGTTTTTACTATTTGGTCATATTTATAACTTTTCGAAATCAATTTTAGGTTTTGAGACTTGTTTTTCCAATATTTCACTATGTTTTGTCGAAAAATGGGTTTTACACTTGCTTTTTGTGCAGCGACAGGTCTTCACGCGACTAGGACGACGACACGAGTTGTATTTTACACTTTTTCGACTCGGTAAAAACACGAAAAAGTCACTACTGGAGTCACCTTTCAGCTCTTTTCTGACTCTCTAAAATTGAAAAGATCGTCGAGTTGCTTGTCGTTTTGAGCTCGTTAAATTGGCTGCAAAACGATATCTACCTAGTATATGTTTACCCCTTTTTCGGACTGGGATAGATTATTTACGAAAAAGGAATACCCTAGCCTATCGTGACTAGGAGGTTCTCTCAGATATAGTTTTCTACCTTTTCGGATCAGTGGGACTATCTACGAACAGGGACTGTTGGAGTTTTCTGTTTCGCTGTCTTTTCAAACTCTCTAAACATGAAAAGATGTCGAGTTCTTCCTTTGTCATACTCGTTAAAACCTAATGACATCGGACTCCGTCGTATTGACGTTACTCGAGTTCCTCCTTCCTAGGGCTCGTTAAATGTACTAGGATAGATTTGTCCGAAGGACAAACTTATATCGCAAGCATATGCTATCCCCTTCAAGCTTGTTTTCAAAAATAATTGGGGTACTCACCAGAAATGGTGGGGGAAAATGGAACCAGTATCATCGTCGTGTCGACAGTATGTCGCTCATGAACTTGGCACTTGTCTGCATTCGTGTCGGGTTGGGGACATCTCATCTCGTTATCTGCTTGCCTCCATGGGTTTGGGTAATCTCTTTTGACCGCTCATCTGTTCTTTGCCACGTCACCATGACCTTAGATCCTTTGATGTCAAATACTGCCAAATCCAATGTCGTGTCGCCGATATGTTCAAGAGAAGTTGGCCTCTGCAGTTTTCAGCCTCCCTCTAATTCTCTATCGATCTTGATTCACAAACATTACGTCCCTCTGTCTCGTGTCGATGATGTGGGAAACATTATGGCCCACCTTCGATCAAGGTCACTTCCTGTCGACTTCAGCTCATTATCCAGGAAGTTGGTCAAGAGACTCCCTTCAGGTACCTTGGAACCTACATGCCTCAATGGCAGGTTCTTCGCATTCGACGCAAGGTTTTCATTATTGACCTTCGATCGGATGATTTTGCGGGTGTTTGACGCCAGCTCACTGTTCACATTCCGTGGATTGTACCTCATGTACCTTGAGGGCCATCGTCATTATTGGTGGTTTCTCTTGCATCTGTTAACGGCTTTCATTATTGGCTGGTAATCAGACGATGTTCTTGCATGTTCGACTTCAGCTCACATATTCGCATGCTTGAACTTGTACTCTGTTCGGGTCGAGATGGAGTGCAAGACCCTGGATTTTGTTTGATATACATCCAGGCTACGGATTATTTGTGGATTACTATCATCTATTGCATGACTCATTCGATTGGATGGCTACGACCATACCTGAGTCTACTTGTTGATCCTTATTCACTGGATGGCTGCGTCCATACCTTGGATCTCGGTTTTTTTACACTCTATTATGGATGGCTGCGCCCATACCACATATCATGTATCTGAGATATCAGTTGTATTTGTCTTCGCAGGTTTTCTGACGGCAGTGTTTTCAGTTGGGCGCGTTCTCATAAATCATTTCACCCCTCCCTCTCTCTCGGACCTCATGCCTTAGGGGGCATCTGTTACACAGTATTTTATCACCGTCCCTGCAATCCCTCGTTCCGCACATTGGAGGACTATTCCTGTGACCTGCGAGCAGTAACATGTCCTGAAAACACCTTCATAACACCCTCTTGCCTAAGGATAAACATTCTCCTGAAGAACATTTCCTCTGGAAAACCCTAAAAACAGGTGTTTTAGCCTTGGCGCAACTAGTCAATGCATCCCTCGCGGCCTCTAGTGTGGATTTCCCCCATTGGCGCGAGGGATGAACTGACTAGTCGCGCCAAGGCTAAAACACCTGTTTTTAGGGTTTTCCAGAGGAAATGTTCTTCAGGAAAATGTTTATCCATAGGCAGGAGGATGTTATGAAGGTGTTTTCAGGACATGTTACTGCTCATAGGTCACGAGAATAGTCCTCCAATGTGCGGGACGAGGGATTGCAAGGACGGTGACAAAATACTGTGTAACAGAGGATTTCAACAATAAAGTCCCATGGATAAAGGAACTCACAGGGGCAGCAAGGGAGATTGTTAAATTCATCACCAACCACCACCATTCTCAAGAAATATTACGAAAGTACTCCAAATTGGAGTTGTTAAAAGTTGTCGAGACAATATATGCCTCAAACTTCATAATGCTGCACCGCCTTGTTGAGGTTAGGCAAGCATTAGTGTCTATGGTGGTGAGTCAAATTTGGGCTGAGTGGAGACAAGCAGATTCGGAGCGGGGATATACGGTGCGTAGATTGTGTGTTGATGAGGATTGGTGGAGCAAGATAGATTTCTTGCTAATGTTCACAGCCCCTGCATTTGAGCTTCTTCGAAATACTAACATTGACCAACCTTTCTTAGGAGAGGTATATGATGGCATGGATTCCATGGTTGAGAAAACTATGGAAATCATTTCAAAAGCATTTGAGCTTCTTCGAAATACTAACACTGACCAACCTTTCTTAGGAGAGGTATATGATGGCATGGATTCCATGGTTGAGAAAACTATGGAAATCGTTTCACAAGAGTCTCCACAACTTTTGTTTGTAGATGATCATTTTGCTGAATTAATCAAGAAAATCATTGTTGATAGGTGGAACAATTTCAACACTCCATTGCACACTTTAGCACATGCCTTGAACCCAAAATTTTATGATGAGGAGCTTATTTCTCAAAGCAATGGAAAAAGGAAGGCACCCCATAAGGATAGAGAGGTGGCTAATGGAGTGAAAAAAGCCCTTATGTGAATTTTTCCAGCTCATCTACACAGAGAGGTGAAGGAAGAATTTGCTAGTTTTGCTGCAGGAATAGATGATTATTCAGATATATCATCTTTGGAGGAGAGAAGCACCATGAATCCAGTTAGTTGGTGGATTTGTCATGGAGCAAATGGTGTACATTTGCAAAACCTTGCCATTCAGCTCATTTCACAAGTGGCAAGCTCTTCATCAGCAGAAAGGAATTGGAGCACCTATGGTTTTATTTATTCTGTGAAGCGCAACAGGTTGGGATCACAGAAGGCAGAGGATCTTGTTTATGTGCACTCCAACCTTCGCCTTGCATCTCGTAGGGGTCCAGAATATGGCAATTTTCCTTCCAAAGAATGGGATGTGGATCCAGAAAATCTTGATGTGGATCCAGAAAAATTATCTAAAGAAGATAATTTGGCCAGTTCCACTTCTATGCTCTTGGTCCTCAATATTCATGGCAACAAGAGAGAGCTCCAAATCAGGATTTTCTAGATCCACATCCCATTCTTTAGAAGGACCATTAGAATATTTTGGACCCCTACGAGATGCAAGGCAAAGCTTGGAATGCACATAAACAAGATCCTCTACCTTCTGTGCGCCCAAACTGTTGTGCTTCACAGAATGAATAAAACCATAGGTGCTCCAATTCCTTTCTGTTGATGAAGAGCTTACCACTTGTGAAAGGATGCGAATGGCAAGGTTTTACAAATGTACACCATTTTCTCCATGACAAATCCACCACCTAACTGGATTCATGGTGCTTCTCTCCTCCAAAGATGAAATATCTGAATAATCATCTATTCTTGCAGCAAACTGACAAATTCTTCCTTCACCTCCCTGTGTAGATGAGCTAGAAAATCTCTCATAAGGGCTTCTTTCACCCCATTAGCCACCTCTCTATCCTTATGGGGTGCCTTCCTCTTCCTATTGCTTTGCGCAATAAGCTCCTCATCATAAAATTTGGGGTTCAAGGCATGCGCTAAAGTATGCAATGGAGTGTTGAAATTGTTCCACCTATCAACAATGATTTTCTTGACTAATTCAACAAAATCATCACCTACAAACAAAAGTTGTGGAGACTCTTGTAAAAAGATTTCCATAGTTTTCTCAACCATGGAATCCATGCCATCACATGCCTCTCCTAAGAAAGGTTGGTCAATGTCAACATTCCGACCTCAAATGCAGGGTTGTGAACATTAGCAAGAAATCTATCTTGCTCCACCAATCCTCATCAAGGCACAATCTACGCACTGTATATCCCCGCTCTGAATCTGCTTGTCTCCACTCAACCCAAACTTGACTCACCACCATAGACACTAATGCTTGCGTAACCTCAACAAGGAGGTACAACATTATGAAGTTTGAGGCATATCTTGTCTCAACAACTTTTAACAACTCTAATTTGGAGTACTCTCGAAATATTGCTTGAGATTGGTGGTGGTTGGTGATGAATTTAACAATCTCCCTTGCTTCCCCTATGAGTTCCTTTATCCATAGGACTTTATTGTTGATCTCCTCTAAAGATCAAATTCAGATTATGGAGTACATGTGACTGGGAAATGTTTTGTTTTGGCTGCAGCCCATACATTTACATCAATAAAATTGCTCCGTTCTAGTTAAAAAAAAAAAATTCAGATTATGGACAATGCAGGGTGTCCAAAGGATGTGCTCATACCTCCCCTCAATAATTAAACCTGCAGCTTTGCATACTGGTGCATTATCCGTGATAACTTGAACCACTCTGTTAGGACCTACTTGTTCAATAGATTTTATAATAACATCAGCAATGAATTTTGCATCTTTTACCTCTCCCGAGCAATTTTACTCCTTTAAAAACATTGCTCCTTTTGGTAAAGTGGCAATGATATTTATCAATGGTCTACGCCTTGTATCTGTCCATCCATCTGAGACTATGGTAACCCCAAAGCTACTCCAAGAAGAACGAATTGGTAATAAGATATCATCCATAAGATCCTTCTCATTTTTTAGAAGTTGAGTTCTAACTTTCTCATAGTTGGGCCCCTTGTACCCTTGAGGAGATTTGTTAATTGCCCTTATCATATCTTGCCAATAAGGAGAGCGAACAACATTGAATGGGATACCACATGCATAGATGCGCCTAGCCACTCTGGAATCATCTTTTTCTCTTGCTTGCACATTCACCAATTTAGCAATTCTGCTATCTTGAACTATACCAGATGCCCCTCTGGATGGTGGTTATTCTAGATGCTGAGTGGCTCTCCTCTTCCTTGCTTCAACTACAATCCTTGGCTCAATGTTTGTTGGAGCTTTAATAGTAGCTTGACTAAGCTCATTATGCTTTCTTTTAATTCCATCCGCCTGATCTTGCTCTCTTTGATATTCCCTCCTCACCACAGGGTCTGATGTTTTTGTGCAACCTTCAATTCCCTGTCCTTTGTGCAAAAGATGTGCCTTCACTCTTGGGTAAGAGCCCTTGTAAGAATTACTGCAAAGACCACATCGCCATTCCCATGAGCCACCACCTCCACATCTTTGAAGCTTCTGAACATGCCTCCAAAGAGGATAATATTCAGCCCTTGGGTCGGACTTGGGGCTTTAACTTGAACCTTGGATGGAAGCCATTGCTGCAAAAAAAAATTAGAAAAACAAATTTGTAAATAAAAAACGTTTTTCATAATTTTGGTAGCATAAACCCTCAAAAAATAGAAGAAACGATGGGAAAAAACCAAGAAATTGAATGCTTCTTACCCAAATTAACTGTGTAGTTGAAGCTACCCCAAAATTCCACAAAAGACTAGAAATATGATTGTAGCTAAGCCAAAAATCAAGAATGTCGTAGCTAGAAACTTCGCACTCCAAATATGCTTTTGAAAACTCTCTTGTTGCTGAAATCTCCTTTGCTCACTGGTGCAAACACCCTAGTTGAAGCACTACTCTCTTCCTCTTTTCTCCTTGCTAAAATCGCCCTTCTCCAAGTGCAACGACTAGCTCAATTCGTGTGATGAGAGAATGAGGTGAGTCTTTTTATAAGTTGAGATAATCATCTAGAAGCATCCAAAAGACACTTTCCACAATTAAAAATAATAATAAAACACACGCAAACCAAAACAAAAAAATAAGTTAAAGCGACAGAAACACGATCGAACGGCCTGGAAACGTGTTTTTGTCCATACTGGGCACGTTTCCCCAACGAGAAACGGCCTAGTACAGACAAAAACGCATTTCCAAGCCGTATGGTATGGTGAAACGCGTTTCCGTTTTGTTTCTAGGTTGAAACGGAGCCTAGACCCACATTTCCTACAACATAGTTTTGAAGTAAATCAAATCAACATGGATACGTCAACTACCAGGCAAGGCTAGAAGATAGAGTTATGTTAAGGAAATGTAAGCCTAACCTGCAATATGAGAATTAAATAGTCACCACTATTGTAATTAGTGGAATTGAGAAGGGCACTTTAGTGAGATGCTTATAAGCAAGAGTTACTTGATATTTTGTGTACTCTTGACTTCCTATTTACATTTTACCATATTTCTCATATTTCTCTTGTGCTTGATGTTTTGTAGACATTTGTAACTTTGAATTCGCATTGATGTTTTGTAGACATTTGTAACTTTGAATTCGCATTGATGTTTTGTAGACATTTGTAACTTTGAATTCGCATTGTTTACGCTCATTTTTTTTTTCCATGTAACTAAGTAACTCACTCTCCACCCCGAAGGTAAAATATTTTTTTGGACTCGAGGTCTGTCTACAATAAGGCTTAATGTAATTACAACAATATACACAATATGAACTAAACATGTCACTTGCAGGAATTGAACCCTGGATGGGGAAGATAACAATCATTGCTCCCAACAACCTTAAATAAACTCAATTGATAATTTCTAATCATTTTATCATGTACTCTATTGTTTTTCTTAGTTTATCTAATTTATGTTAAGATGACGATCTTTAATCATTACAGCTTGTCTATTGTACAATCATTAGGCTTCGCAAATTTAATCAAATCATATCTAACAAGAAAACATCGTGAAACATGTATATGACAAAGCTACAATAGTAACCCCGTGATTATGATTAGCATCTCTCATGTTCAAGCTTATGCCATTGGCTACTCACGGCATTTTAGCGTAAGCAAGACCCAATTTTTTAACCATATTGACCATATTTATATTGACCATATTTACCATGACTGCGTGAGAGGGTGTTTTGGTTTTTGCTATTCCAAAATTTTGCTTTTGTACTTGCTTGTGGATGTTGCTTGGAGAACCCAACTTTTTTTTCACTAAAGCTTGGACAGATTGATGGTTAATAGAGTTAAAATGAAGCTTTGTTCCCAAAAAAAAATTGCAATAGTATCTGCATTGTTAATGATATAGTGATTTCTAATGTGCAAAGCTATTAGAATAAGCTAAACTAACCACTGCAAGAGCTTTAGTGACTTTTAAATATGTTACAAGTATCTTGAATCTTTATCCCATCAATTGCTCTAGATAGGAATCTGGAAACCTTTTCCCGTCACACATAAAAAATATCTAATCTCTTCAAATATTGGCATGGAAATAGTTAACGACATCTACCCATAAATAAACTATTAAGAAACATATATACATCAACCAATAAGTAAATCTTTGAGAGAGTTAGACACGACACAACCATAGGCAGGAATATCCCAATTTGATATGAGCACAATACAATTTAGCCAATAAAGCTTCCACAGGGAATTCTAAAAGTGACTAAGAGAGCGCATTTAAATAAAAAATTCCACAAAATATTCTAAAAGCGACAAAGAAATTCGGAATAATGAACAGAAAAGAGAGTCGAGGTAACGCTAAAATGGCACCCTACATGCGGACAGAAGAGGCCGGCAGAATCTTCAAATATGAATTACATTTTTTTTCGAATTAAAGGACCGGACCGGTCAATGTGGATTAATCAAGGAAAACCCAGGAAAATAAATAAATATTAGCCATAATTTTCACAAGGTTCGGAGTTCAAGTCCCGTCAAAGGTTATACATCATATCTCAGTTACTTTTTGGGGTTTAAGGTTTGAATGTGGAAAAGAAAAATGAGCATAGAACTACTCACATGCGACATTCCACGCTACTCTCGTGGTTGCAGAAAGGGCAGCTGAAAACTGTGCTGAGCTTTTCCTGTTTTTTCTTTGACTCAGGCTTCTTCGATGACTTCCTCTTCCCCATATTTGCACTTCAAACCCTCTAAATTACACAGTAATCCTCCCGCCTTGAAACCTAACGGAAGCAGGAAATGAATGGCGGAAATAACCAGAAAATATAGCAGGAAAGGTTTTACAAAGAAACCTGTGCATTACCTTGAATTCCAGAGCGAGTGAAACTGCGTATCGAGAAAACCTAAATGGCGTGCCAACAATAGCGCGAGTGCTGTTTATAGTCGCCTCTGCGACTTAATTTGCCGTTATTTGCTTGTCTAATAAATTTAGATACATTTTAATTATGGGATGGGTCCAAAACTTTCGAGGTGCAAACCTCGGGTTGGTTTAATTATGGGATGGGTCCAAAGTTTTCCCGGTGTAAATTTTGGGTTGGTTTAAGTATGAAATTAAATAAATTGATATTTTAATGTTTATTAGACTAAAAGTAGTTTATGGGATTATTAATTTTTTGCATTTTAATTTTTATAATTCAATCTTTTTCTTATTTAAATTGATGATGAAGTAGTTTAATTTTCTAATAGTTATCTTTTTGAAAAGACAATGTCAAGTAACCAATACTAACATATTCTCATAATTTTCACTAATGTCTATGAATGCATCACATTCCAAAATGAAATGTTTTTCCCATTTCATTGCCCAAAATGTGTAAAAGGAGTTGTCTACCGATGCAACAAAGTAGCTTGGATGGTTGTTTTTTGCCAGAATCTGGTAAAAAAAAAATTAAAAAGCAGGTATTTGGAATGTTTGAATTGCATTTTTTATTGTGGGAATGGATTCAACACCATCAAAAACTCTTAGGGCACCCACAATACTGAAGTTTAACGATTGTAACCAAGATTTTCAAAAATATTTGCCAAAAAATTTTATAATCTTACCGAAATTTCTAGGGTATTATGTGGGTTTTTTAGACTACGCCCGTGCAAAATGTACAAACTTGCTTTTGCCAAGCTTCTTTAGGGCTTTTCCACCATCCTTCACAGCGAAGCTGATACGAGTTGGTTCTTAATTGAGCAATAAAAACCTTTGTCCTCCATGGAATGTTAGCTCCAATGTACTCTTTTTGTTGGAGATCGTGCGTAGGGTTGAATCTTTATTTGTGGGACACGCATTGATGTAGATATTCCATTTTTGCATTTATGTGTAGTTTTGCGAGTAGTCTTTAGTGCGACTTTTTGAAGGCTTTTACGGTGACTTTTTACGGTGTAATTTCTCTAAATTCTGGCAGGAATTTATTGAAAAGAGAAGTTTGATTTCTAATTTTGCACAATCGAAGTGCCCTAGAGGTTTTTGAGGGTGCTGAATCCATATATAGAGTCAAAAAACCAGTTTGAATAACAAAAACCAAGATTTTACCTCAAAAATTTTCACCGGATTCCGGCACCTGAAACTTCAAAAAGTCGCACTAAAGACAACTCCGTAGTTTTGTCTCATCCATGTGTTCTTTCTTTCACTCATGTCTTCAATGAAGATAACATTAGGCCATCTACCTACTTTCATTTGCTCAAATATTTTTAGATATCTTATGAGCCACACCATAGGAATTGCTTCGATGGGAGTTGCTCTTGTTTCACTCAACATTATCTCATAAGGAATCGAACTTTTTATTTTGAACTTGCTCATGATCAAGCATTTTTTTTATTTTCTCAATTTGTTTCTATGTTAAGACGGGGGTGTTGCTAGCCCACAATTCACACCCATGTAGCATCATTGGACAAACTAGGAATCCAAAAACCATTTTAATTGTTTTCCAGTCTCATAAGTTTGTCTCTCTACATCTATTTTAAAGAGCATATAATGCTTTCCACCCTCCTAAAATTCTCTTCATCTCCAGTCCTCCTAATTAAGCTTGTTGTTGAAATCAATCCTGAGGTACTTGTACTCATTTACTTCTTCAAGAATGGAATGTTGCCTTCAAAGAAGAATGTATGTTGGCTATGCTTCCTTTTATTAAATAAAATCATTATTTTGGTCTTCCTAGTATTGACTTGCATACCCACTACGCTAAAAAAATGCTAAAGGGCATATAGGTGCATTTGCAATCCATGGGTCAATTTAGTAATCAATACAAGGTCATCAGCATATAAAAGAAACTTTATCACAAACTCCCCCAACTGAACACCATCTCCACCTTGCAGATTTAGCCACTCTTCTAGTTTATCAAATACAAACTAAAAAGAGTAGGGGATAAAGGGAAGTCTTGCTTGACTCTAATGTCACTTCTAAAGCTTTATGAAATGTCTATTGAAGTTATAATTTTGACTTTCACCTCTTCATAAAACCTATGAACAGTGGCTCTATAATGCAAAGGAATTTCAAATTATTCCATTCTAGGCCACAACTGGTTTATAGGGACTGTGTCAAATGTCTTTTTAAAGTTAGAAAAGTAGCAAAATACTTCTTCTTTGTCCCCCCAAACCTTTTCAATAATGTGTCTTAGCGTGATACCATGATCCACTATAGAATGTTTTGGGTTAAAACTTGTTCTTTTTCCCTCTTTTCTTTTACTCCTGCTTACTTATTGATTCTATTTTCTACCATGCTATCGAAAATCTTTGCAAACAAAGGATTGGCCATAATGCTTTTATAGTTGGAATGATTGTTAATGTCTCCGCTTTTAAAAATGGGTATTGTTAGACTAGTTGTCCAGAGTCTTGGGAATCCTTGTTGAATGATGTTGTTGAATATTTCCAGGATGTGCGGTGCAAGAGTGTTCATTCCTCATTTTGAAACTTCGCTTGAAGTTCAACCAAGTTCTTTGCCTTTCTTGTTTTCAACTTCTTAATTCCAATCTCCACCCCTTGTAACATCAATTTTTTGTAGTTGTGTTGATCGTGGGGGAATGCTCAACCTCTGATTCTTCCTCATAGAGTTGTCTTGTATAGTCAAACCATTGATTGGTTGTAATATTATTTTCGATTTGTTTATTCCTTGGTTGAAGTTCCAGCCAGAAAAACTTTGGGCTATTCTTGCCTAGATATATTAACTCTTTTATTAGCCTTTAAATAGTCTACATCAGCGTAAATTAATCTTAACTCTGAATCTACCAAGCATCGGGACATATCAAATCTCTTTTAGAGTGAAAAGAGATTTGATCTCTCTTGGCCCTTAGTAGATCCATAGTTAAGATGGGTCTAGGTTGGTTTAATTTCCCCCTTTAAATAGGTTACATTCCACAGGAACATCATAGGTCAATAACATGTGCCATCTTTTTTTTATAAGTTATTTTTAGTTCATTATTTTTTTTCAAAGTTAAAATTCTTTTCACAAAGGAAAAATTCGTAACTTTTCATTAATAGATAAGTTACATGTTACATTTCAAAGTTAAAATGCTTAAAATATATATATATATATATATATATATATATATATATATATATATATATATATATATATATATATATATATAATTTGTCAGGACTACACTTTCATCATGTCCAATATATCACCTTGATCGGGGCAGGGAATTGAACTGGTGACTTCACATCAAAGAATGTCTTAATAGAGCACCCGATCACCATGTATCCAAGGCCTCATGGACACATTACATTAATCTTTTTTATTTATTTTTATTTTTAAAATTTATTTTATTTTTATTTTTATGTAATTTGATTAATGAAAATATTAAACATTACATTACAACATCTCTACCATATTGGGTTGGAGAGCACCTTTCGACCCAATTAGAGAAAAATATTATGGGCAAAACCATGGGTTAAGAATACCACCAGCCTGAACATCCATTCTTTGTTAGGAATGGAGCGAAATGGTTAGGGTTCACGCAAACGCGTTTTTCCCCACAACTGATGCCGCCGAATTGCTCCTGCCCGGCCCTGCGACTTATGGAAGCCAGACTCCAGGCAAGTTGTTGTCTCCTCTTCCACCCGAATGTAGAATAGGTACCGAAGGCAGCCATGAAGAGGAAAATCCAAAGACCTCTCACACAAGTGGGGACAAAGCTTTAGCTACCCTCAATGCGCAGGTCATTGTGCTCGTCGTCGATGGGATTGGACCTGCTGTGTTGCTCGATCTCAAAACCTGCGGACAGACCACGAGCTAGCATCCTAATCCCTTCTGCGATGTAAAAGGTGCGCCCCTTCCAGACAAAGTCATCACCAGCAGTTATGCAACATTCCCCCTACAGGATCGCAACCTCTACCGTAGCCGCCATGCAGACAGCTCCAGTGCCCCTCCATTTTTCAACGCTCCTTTGCAAAGCAGCACAACCCCAGGGTCCAAATTCCAAGGTGGTCCACTCTCCTCGGCTTCCATCAGGAGTGATCCTTCGCTCTGGTGCGCACCCCCAGGTTCCGGGGGCCAAAACTGTTCTTACACCTTCCATATTCAGGTTTCCAGACTCTGTGGTAAAACTCTACTCTGTTGGGTTCGATATACAGATCTGGTGCAGAGCCTTGCGCAAGACCTCGAACATAAGATGGGGATTCCTGCTACCCTACAAAGATTCATGCAGAGGGGTGTGCAGCTCGAAAACTCTCTTCATCTATCTTTTTACAATATACGGAAAAATGCCTCTCTGGTTTTAATCCTTCGACTACACGGAGGTGCATTTGGGCAGCCTTCCTCTTCACAAGCATTCTCCTATAAGGATGCATTCAATGCTCAACACCCCAAGAAAGCTGCGCAGCCCCCTAAGGCTCCCTGATAGCGAGCAAACCCCGCTATACCCACAATCTCCCTTTTGTTGTGCATATAAAATGCATTTCTATTCAACAACCCAAAATGGTCCTCAATTCAAAATCTAGGCAATCTTAAATAATATATGCAGAAGCTTCTATATCTCAAATCTGAGATTTGAGATATTAGAATAAAATTCTAATTGTTATAAAAACCATACATCCAAATTTCATGTGCAAAGGCTTGATCTTTCATCCGATGGTTAAAACCATATCAAACCCACTTCTCACAAATATCGAACCAACATTTGATTTTCATTTAAAAGCCCAACCAAATCTCATAACTCAACTTTGGTTAAAATCAAAACACCAATACCATTCGATTCACCTTTCACCATCCATCAATATTATAATTCATTTGGACTTCTTTACTATACAACTAAACCATATTAAAATTCCAACATTGGTTCAAAGTCCCAAATATCAACCATATTAATTATGGACCACAACTTATGCTAGCCTTCATACGAAGGTTGGGTTTTAATTAATCCCCACGGCTTTATTAACCAGCCTCTCTAGCTTTCATACAATACATATTCGACTCCATTACCATTCCATATTAACCACAAACCAACGCTTATATGATTTCCAATTAAATGTTAGAAACATCAGGTTTCCTTTGGGCCCACAGCGTTTTTCAACGTACCTTACCTTGACTTATCTCTCCACATCATCCAATGGACGACACCTCGTCGCATCAAACATCAATGATCCAATGAATATCACGTTACTGAGATGCATGTGGTTTAATCCTCAAAACTCACGCGACATTCGTGGTTTTAGAATACCACTTAACACCACGTGTTAGCCAAGGACCATTATCACGTGCAAAAAAAAATACCACTTACCATTCAAGAAGGTGTGCGATACTGCTTGTTTTGGGTTTTTGAAACCACCGTTGCTATCAAATGCTTCACCGGTTTCGTTCTTGCTCAACGCCGCAATTGAACTTGCCATTCCTCATTGATTAAGGTTCTGCTTCAGTCAATCTCGTCTTAAACTGAAGTTCCACACAGGTTTCACTCCAAATCTCGCAATTCCAACACAGATGGTTTCCACCATTAGTCTGCCCAAGGTCTCGGTTATGATTTGAACAGTCTTCAACCTGCGCCTTCGTGCTTTCTTCTACTGTTCGAATTTATCAGACTGAACAGTCTTCACATGCTACGGTGCCATCATAAATTCGCTCCAGTTCGCTGGTTCTTAGCATGAGTTTTTGCTCCATTTCTATAATCGATATCACTCTGTGTTCATACCTATGTGCTATGCATCAAACTCTGGGTCACTTCACGAGTTTTACACAATGGAATTCAACAAATTTCTCAAACCAACTTCAACCCTGATCTTATTGCTTAAAATTGACCTCTCTGCACGGTGTATGCATAACAGAGTTTATAAATAAACCCCTCTTCTGAATACGGTGTATGGAAACAACATCATACTTGGCATTGTATAAATTATACCAGTAAAAAAAAACCCAGATTGTGAAATCGATCACCCTGTGATCGATTCACAAAATTCTATAACCACCATTAACACACTCAATTTAACATTAACCCCACAGGTTCATAATTCATGATTCCCGTAACCAAATTCATCCATATCCTATTTAATTCAATAATGGAGTAAAACTCAGAAACAAGTTATTCTATTAACATGCAAGGCTTACATGGAAAGTCTTCCTTCTCGGTTTGATCTTCATTTCGATGGCCTTCTACCCTCACTACTCTGCCTCTGACCAGCTATATGCCCGTAGCCTTACATTTATACCAATTTAATGGTGAATCGATTCAGCTCCCAAAACTCTTAAAATTCCCAAATCCTAAATCTAGACTAAATCCCTAGATTTGTGGAAACTGACTCCAACTCATTCCTATTATGCAGTCTTTTCGAATCTCTAATCTCTTCATATGCCCAACTAATCGTTCGAGAGCAGTTACAATTCTCTCCACATTTAATTAAAATTAATTAGAACCCACTAAATTCATTACATAAAATCTAACTCTCTTGAAAACTAAAACCGCTAAGTCTAACAAAAATGCATGGATTTTGTTTTAGCCTAATGCCCCTGCATCAGACTCCCAAGGTTAAAATTAATCATGATCTCCTGATCATGTGCTCTTAAAACTTTGCCTCCTGTATCCCATACTTTGCTTTGTTGTTGTCCATCATCTGCATTATTCTTCAACTGCACACTTCCAGGTTTCCATACTTTGTTCTGCAACTTGCCTCCAGCTGTGCTTTCACATTCTGCTCTTGTTTTTCCTTTGCTAAAATTTCTCTGCTTTCTTGCTGCTATCTGCTGCTTCTGAGACACCTTCATCATCAGTCTTCTGATGCTTTCAATTTCTATGCCCAACCTTTCTTCTGTCTGGAAATTACTTTGCCCACTGTTGTTGCTTCCAATTTCTGTCGCTGCCAATGTTGTTGTTGTTACTGCCTCCAAGAATTTTGCTACTGCCCTTGTGGCTATCTCCTCGATTGTTGTTGTAATTGTTTCCCTCATAGACGTTGCTGCCAACATTGTTGCTGCAAATGTTGTCTTGAACATTGTTGTCAATGTTGTTATCCTGGTTGTTGCTAACATTGTTTTTACTCCTACAGATGTTACCCCATATGTTGCTTCAGCTGCCACCATAGATGTTGTTGATGCCAATGTTGCCTCTTTTGCCAGAAATGTTGCTGCCTCCCAAACTTCCTGAATATCTCTTAGGATATCTCCCTCTGCAACATTCTTTTGCTCATCACCTGTAAATTTACTTTTAAAAAATAAATTATCTTTCAATTCTTTAACTGCAATAATATAATCCTTCATTTCTCCTTGTGTACTAGTAAGCATGATTAAATTCTGCAAACTAGTATCTGCTCCTATTCTTTTCACAGCTTCAAGCACTTTCACTCTAGTGTCTGCAATTTCATTCTCTTCTCTAAATGTTTTCAGAAAACAATTCAGCCATCTATTCTCAATCATTTCATCAATATGCTGCAAACTTGTTTCAGCATATTCTTCTTCTTCTTCCTTGACCATCTTCAGTAATTGTCCTTCACCTTCTTGATTGATTCTGGCAATCAATTCAAGTTCTTCAAGTACTGTGTCCTCATCTTCTATCAGAATAAAATTATGATTCCCCACCACTGTAGCAGTTCCAAAAGTATGTCTTACAGTCTTCTCTTTGCCCATCAGGTAAATCAACTCTCCCTTGTCATCAACAGTAATAACAAATTCCTTCACATGAGACATGACTGTCTCACCTTCCTTCTTCTGCAATGGTTCACCTTCATTTAAGGTAACTCCAAGGGATGGATTGTCTTCCGCAATACCTGTCAACATAGCCAACTTGTCAATTTTAAAATCACAAGACCCAATGGTCTCAATTGATGATCCAGTCACCAATTCTTCTTTCTGCAGTTCTAAGTCTCTTCCAAGACCCATAAAGTCTTCACTGTCTTCATTCCCTTGTATCTTCACATTCTGCAATCCCCAATTTTGAAATTGAGGTTCTCCTTCCTGTATTGAATCCTGGTTGTTCAGCATAATCTCCAGCAATCCAATTTCTTCATTCCATGGGTCAAAATTTTCCACAGAATCTTCCTCCTCCTTTATTCGACTGTCCAATGGTGTCAAATTTTCTCCATCATCAACAAAACCTGCATTCACAAAACAATTATTACAACAAAACTCATAAGGCCTCAGTGCCTTTTCTTCCTCTGCCAACATTTCAGTATGTTGTCTTGAATTTTCTTCCATCTCTATCAGCACATCAATACGCTGATTCACTTTTCCCAAAGAATTCCCAAGACTATCAACAAGTCTTTCATTCACACCATCTGTCTCCATGATGTTTTCCTGTTCACTGTAGTGAACTCTGCCTTCTGCAATCTCCCTTTCATACTCTGAATTCTCCAACAAATATTCCAGCAATGCAATTTCTTTCTGGCATTGCTGAAGTATTTCATCATCATTTACTATCCCTGCATTCATACACAAACTTTCAGTTTGTAAACCACAAGCTTCAACAGCCTCAACTGGCGTTTCACATATTAGTTCTTCAAACTGATCCTCTCCTTCTTTATTCACAAGAATTTCTTCCTGTGCTGCAATAGTTTCCATCATGAATGCATCACTGCTTCCTTCAATCAAGAGACATTCTCCAACATTGCATTTTACTTTAGAGTATTCATCTTCTGAGAGATACTTCCTCATACTTGTGACAGCTTCACAAGATTTCTCATCCTCCTCTGCAAAACCTGTAATCACATCACAATTATCAGTTACAAAAATACAAGGTTCTACATCATCCATCTGGTCTGGATTTTCCCAATAGTTCAAGAAATCATCAATGATATCCTCTTCAGCAAGACAAACTTCTTGTTGTCTTAAACCTTCACCATGATTCACAGGATATTTTGTGGATCTCCATTCTTCATCCGCACCAATGGCTTCACTCTGTTCTGCTTCACACACAGAACCTTCCATTTTCAACTCAGCTGCTCTGAGTTCTGCACATCCCAACTGTACATCCATCCTCTGTTCAAGCTTTCTCAGCTTCTCTACAAACTGCATGTTCTCTTGTTGTTCTCTTCTCTGTTGTAGCCTTGGCCACTTTACTCTCTTCTTCATGAGCCAACCAACTCTCTGTCTTTCCTCTATCATCATTTCCAGTTTATTAAATTGTTCTCTGATCTCAGCTACCTCTTTCCAATATTCTGCATCAGTCAATATCTTCCGCATGCCATTTGTCCTGCCATCTTCTTCCTCTTTTCTGTTGCGGCCTCTCTCAGAACCTCTGCTCTCTCTTCTATGACTATTAGTAGTCATCCTCTTCTCCATGAGTTCCTCACTCATAAGCTGCACCAAGCCTCTGCAACAGCAAGCTCTCTTGCTGCCACTTACCTCACCGATCCTTCCCTCCGGATCTGGTCTTTTGGTAAGTACTAGTTCTCCTTCTGCTGGAACCTTTTGAGCACTCTCTTCTGCTCTCTCTAGGCTTCACTCTGCAAATTTTAGAACTCATTCAACCTCTGTTGAATCTCTTCAAGTCCTGCCACATTCTTCTTCCACTCAGAATCCCTTGCTGGACTCCTTCATCAATGCTTTCAAAGCTGTGATCTGCTTTTGCTAAGATTTCTTCAATTGCCTGCAACTTGACTTCTGCAAACAATACTTCAAACCAGAGTTAAGTAATGCTCATCAACTCACCTTCCAAGATCCCTGTGCAGTCTTGCTGTTCCTCTCACCTGCACTGCATCTCTGTATAGTTTAATATCAGCTTCAAAATCTGATCTTACTTTAACCTACATGCATTCAATTAATAAAAACTTGGACCTTCAAAAAGAGCTATTCCAGCTTTGATACCACTTGATAGCGGGCAAACCCCGCTATACCCACAATATCCCTTTTGTTGTGCATATAAAATGCATTTCTATTCAACAACCCAAAATGGTCCTCAATTTCAAAATCTGGGAAATCTTAAATAATATATGTGAAAGCTTCTATATCTCAAATCTAAGATTTGAGATATTAGAATAAAATTCTAATGGTTATAAAAACCATACATCCAGATTTCATGTGCGAAGGCTTGATCTTTCATCCGATGGTTAAAACCATATCAAACCCACTTCTCACAAATATCGAACCAACATTCGATTTTCATTTAAAAGCCCAACCAAATCTCATAACTCAACTTTGGTTAAAATCAAAACACCAATACCATTCAGTTCACCTTTCACCATCCATCAATATTATAATGCATTTGGACTTCTTTATTATGCAACTGAACCATATAAAAATTCCAACATTGGTTCAAAGTCCCAAATATCAACCATATTAATTATGGACCACAACTTATGCTAGCCTTCATACGAAGGTTGGGTTTTAACTAATCCCCACGGCTTTATTAACAAGCCTCTCTAGCTTTCATCCAATACTTATTCGACTCCATTACCATTCCTGTTACACTAAAAATTGTCATCCTGACATTCTGCTATGTGTATGAGCTCATTATTACTCATACTTCCCCCTTTTGCAAGTCTAACATATGAGTTCCTTATGTCAAGCCTTGAAAATCAGAAAAAATTCCTAAAAGTCTCCTAAACTTTGGTATCGCACTTTCTGGCTATCTTGCCTGCGGTCCCGCACCCAATGTTCAACTCTCCTGCATACCTGAACGCACTTTATCTTTGTTAAAGGTGCGGACCCTTGTAAGATCAAAAAGGCGCAAGTAAAATCCAAAAAGCTCAATTAAAGTAAATTATGGAAGCTTCTAGAATGGAACTTGCGATGGCAGAACCGCTCTTATGAGGTGCATGAATCCCTTACCTTATGGAGCTAACCCCTTGATGTGAGGAGTTATCACTTTGAAGGAGGATTCTATCCCTTCATCCTTGGAACAAAAAACCTCCTCTTTTCTACTATAAAAAGAGGCATTGGGTAGCCTCAAGGGGAGTTCAAGCTTTGAGAATTTTTGAAGTTAAGTGCTGTTGAGATTTAGCCTCAGTTAATTAAGACTTTTGAGAGGAGAGATTACATACCTCTTTTCGTCTTGATTGGAGGAGTGCAGAACTTGTCAAAGTAGAGGAGACTCCTGCTTCGGACCCCGGGAAGGCCTGTACAACATCAAGGCTCAGGTTGTAAGGTTTTCTTATATCGAGATTAATACAATCAAGTTTTGTTTTTCTCAATAAGTTGTCGTTTGATTACTTGTTTCATAGATTCCTTGATCACTATGATGGATATGTTTTATGATTATATGTTATACAGGTGCTACTGAATATTTTCTTGTTTGTGATTGTAGGTTGCTGAAAGAACTCTTGTTGTGACGGAATCACTACGACCGCAAATAAGCATTTGGATCTAAGGTAGGATCGACACCTTTATAACATGTATTTGTAAAATGAATATATCTAGAGAAAGACAAGCTTAGTTGTTCATTTGTTGCTAGATTGTCTTTTTGACACTAGGGAGATCGGTCTTGTCCACAAGATGGATTAATCCACACAACAAATTGGCGACTCCGTTGGGGAAGAACTTGTTGTTTTTGGTTCTCTTTTATTTTGATTTGAGGAAACATTTTTCCTAGTTTTTGATTGATAGACATTTGTCTGGGTAGCTTAGGTTTTCTCTGTTTTTGGAAATTTTGAAATCTTTTAAGTTTTTCTCTAGTTTTTCCTGGGACCGCACTTTGCCTTGTTTGCACAGTGTGGGCAGTTTCACACTTTTTCTGTGTAAACAGTGCGGGACCGCACCTGTGTTATCTTGGAGCATGCAGACCCTGTTAAAATTTTGAAAAATTCCAGATTTCTTTCTTAGTTTATCTTTCTTTGGATTTTCGGTTTTTGTTTTCTTCCCAAATTGATGATTGTTTCTGTCAAAAGCTTTATGTTAATAAATCTTAGCAGTATTGTTGTTTTGATGATTTTCTAGAAGTTTTTGCGTTTTGGATTGCTTTTCACTTGGTCTTGTAGCGATTTGAAGCATTTGACATTTTGAAGTACCTCAGATTACGTTGGTCTTTTTGTCTTTTTGCTGAATCTGGCTTGATTGTGAAATCATCCTTTATTTAGAAATAAAGTTACTTGTTTCTTTGCAAATCTTCGAGAAAAAACTTTGTTGAAGTTTTTGAATTTCATTTTTTATAAAAAAACATATTGGAGTGTTTTTTAGATCTGTTTGTTATTCTGAACGAATAGATCCTTAGTTTGCTGAACAACTAAGTTAAAACATTCTTCAAAAAAAAAAATCTCTTAAAGCTTTTATTCAGTTAGATTATTAAAAGTTTGTAGATCTCGAAATTAGTTTTGTAGTTTTGAGTGCTTTTAAAATTTGTAGGTTTCTTTTGAAAGAAATTTGTTTTTGTAGCTTCAAGTTTTTGGAAAGTGAAAGGATTTTTGTTGTGAGCTTTGAAATTTTGTTTCGTTTTCAGTTATTATTGGAAAAGACAAAAAATATTTTCTTTCAAGTATTCTTTATGTTCAAAGAAGGAATTGTTTATTGAAAGAATTGCATTCTCCAACTCTTTCTTTAGATAGATTTTCATTGAAAGAAAACGATTTGATTATCATTTTTAGGTGCATTTTTAGTGTTTTTTGGGATTCGAGTCTTCACATCATCAAAGTTTCATTTTCGCACCCATTGACTTAAGGAACAACTCTTAAAAGTAACGCTTAAATTAAAATTTATCTAGTAATCTTTTTATTTTCTAGGGCTCTTATCACCAAAATAGCTTAGGCTAGTATCTTGGAGTAGGGAGTAATTAACTCTCTAAGGTAGTAAAAACAAACAAGTAGACAAATCATGCGGTAGGAGATAAACCCAATTGTAATTTGTATAATCTGGGAAGCTTCTCTTAAAGAAGTCAATCACGATATCATGTCCGAACCATTGAGACAATCAATTCTGTTTCATTGGGGAAGATAGAAGATTTTGCGCACATTACAAACGGTAAACCTCGACTTAACCATTGTCGAGGAGCCTGGGGTCACTTGTCGGTAAACCTCGGATTGACCATGTCGAGGAACCTTCAAGGGGATTGAGCTTTGTTACTCTACCCTTGCACGTGGGATCGAATCGTAGACTGTTCCCCCAGTTATATTTTTTACTGTTGGTAGCCTTAGTGTCCATTATCTTAAGATTATTTCCTAAGGTGACGGTGAAGGAAAGATCTCACTGTACCTGGAGCAGACGTCGACTAGACTCACTTGGACTCTCTGGGGGGTTCTCTTCACACGAGATGGTTTTGTGAGGAAACTTGTGCCAGTCTGTTTCATTAAGCAGGTTGTCGGGGTAACTATTCCAACCGCCCTTTCTATATTAAATTTCTACTAAGTTGGATTTCATCACCAACTAGTGTTTTTAGTATGGGAAGTTATTGTTTATGTGTGGTTTGAACTCTTAGATTTTTTAAGCGTGTGATTCAATTGTTTGTTTCTTTAGAGACTTTAGGTGTTTTCATTTAAATTTTTCTTTGTTTGCATGTGATTAGTTAATATTTAATCGTGGCGGAATTGCCGAGACAATCCCGGAGACTACAAGGGAAACCCCCTGAATATACACCAAGTTAGCTTGAAGGGCTTCGTGCTCTGGTATCATCCAGTAGTGATAGAATTAGATCAACAGAAATTGGAATTTCATCTATAGTTGTTCATCCTGATCATCAAATACCCACAACAGAACACATTCAAGAACCGATTTCAATTTCTGAAGTTACTGGTAGTATTTCTCCTTCCAGTGAACTAGCTGACGAACCTGAAATCTCTGAACCTGAAACTGAACCTTCTGTTTTGGAAACATCCTTGGGATTTATTTCACCGACTTCTAGCGATCTTGGTTCACCTAGGGTAAGAAATATTGTCACTGACAATCTTCCAGCTGGTCTTATTTCTATTGAAGAACTTACTAATCCAGATGAAGATATATCTCTTCCCGACTCCCCTCAATCTTTAAATCTTAGGGAGCATGAATCTATTTTCTACAACCCTATTCGAAATAGTGCTTGGTATCTATCCTTAACAATTTTTTTAGAGAATCCGGGTCTTGCTTTTTCTCCACCTCGAATCCCATTTCATCCTACACCCAGAGGATTTTATCCATCGGCCATTATTGCTGGAGAGTCATCTATGTTTTCCCAATCACCGGAAGCATTTTTAGACGGTGGTGCTTCTGTTCCTACGGGATATCAGGCTCTGTCTGGTACTTTCTCGGGAGCATCTCCTCAACCTGTTCAACAAGTGTTGTCATCTAGTAATAGTGGTCCTAAAACTGAAACGTTGAACGCAGAGCAAATCTTTATGATGTCTGGTAATATTCTGAATCCTCAACCTCAAGGTAGTCAGTTACCGCCTGGGGGCAACCTCAAGGAACTCAGTTATCGCCTAGGGGGAAACCTCAAGGTAGTCAGTTACCGCCTAGGGGGAAACCTTCAGGAAGTCAGTTACCACCTGGGGGGCAACCTCAAGGTAGCTTTTTTCCAAGAAAAACTGTGGAATCATATTATTTTGGGGGACAACCCCAAGGACAGTACATACCTCAAGGATATCAACCTTCAGGACAGTACATACCCCAAGGTCAACCCCAAGCTCAATATGCTCCTCAGGGTCCATATCAACAACCCAAGCTTCAGTACACGCCTCAGGGTTATCAACCTCAAGGTTAATACCCAACTCAAGGTTACCAACAACCTTCTGGTCAGTCATCTATTCAAGGAGCCGGAAATTTACCACTTACTTATCAACCCTACGTTCAACCAGGTTATGGTCCTTACGTTCAACCTTCTGCGGGACAATACCCCGGAACGAATATGGTGTGGGATCCATCCCAATATCAACAGCCTATGCAGCCTAATGTGCAGTTGCCTTATCAGCCTGGACAACCTTTAATTTCTGGTCCAACTCAGCAACCTGTTCAGCCTACTATTCAAACTCCTGCACCTAGTCTTGTTCAGCCGGCTGGTCCTAGTTCACCTAAGACTCCGCCTCAAACTGCTGCAACTGTTGCTACAACTGTTCAACCTGTAACACCTGTTTCTGGAGTATCTGTAACCCCGAGTTCGTCTATCCCTGCATCTGTGCAAATCCCTCAAGTCTCTGTACCCCAGTTAGGACCTACAGTTCAGACTTCAGTCCAGATACCTACGGGACAAGTTGGTAAATGTATGATTGTCACAAGTCAACCGCAATTCACGTATCAACCAGACCAGGGACAGTATCAATTCGGTCCCATTTCACAAAACCCAGTTTATCAGTATCAACCGTACCCTGGCTATACTTATCAACAGCCTTAGCAACCACAGTTTGGTCCGGTTAATCCTGGTTTCCCGAGAGGTTATACAATTCCTAATGCAAATCTGATTCCCAATTATCCTGGGTATCCTCCTCCCGGAACTACTTTAGTTACTCAAGGTTTTCGCGACCCTAACCGTTAGTTACCATTTATTGCAACTTTGGATTTACCTGATTTGACACACCTTACGAATGATCCAATTTTCTATCATCCGTATTGGCCGCCAATGCCACATAAGTTGCCCAGTGATATACCAAAATTCGAGGGTAAGTCAGGAGAGGATCCATCAAATCATGTTATGACTTATCACCTCTGGTGTGCATCTAATTCAATAATTGATGATTCAATTCGCTTACGTCATTTTCAAATAACTCTTATTGGTCTTGCCTCCAAATGGTACATTGAGTTACCACGAGGCTCTTTTAATAATTTCAGCCAGTTAGCAACTGCATTCTTGACTCATTTTCAGTTGCTTGTCAGATACGACAATGGCATGGAACTATTGACTTCACTAAAGAAATCCACGTCCACATATATTTCTGATCATATTTATGAATGGTGACGTAGAAGGCGTTTAGTGAAAGTTTACATTCCGGATCAAATTTTGGCGGAATGGTTTGTTAAATATTTATTACCCAAAATCACTGAAGATGTAGCTAAGGCCGGAGTTGTTACTGAGGAGCAAGTCATTTCTCAAGCTCAGTACCTTGACCTCGTTTATACGCAGTCAGGTACTTTACATGAAAAAATCTCTTATCTTCAAAAACAAGGTCAAATAACTGCAGCTCCTTCAGGGTCTCATGCCTCTGATGGCATGATTGGTACAGTTAATACTAAAAGTAATAATAAATCTTCAAAGAATTATTTTCCTATTATAACTTTACTTAATTCCCCGAAAGGAGAGTCTTCCCCTGAAATTTTTGTCGACATTCATGTCGTAGAGACATCTACGTCCAACTCTAAATCCGGTGGTAAAAAGAAAGGGAAGAATAAAAACAAAAAGAATTCAAAAGATAAAACTGATAAAAATAAATCTAATGACGAGAAACACAAGCCTCGCTATCCTTGTTTCATTTGCGACAAGGATCATTTTACTAAAGAATGCCCACATCGAGCAGAGGTTTCAAAATTCGTTAAAGGTTCACAACAACCTGCTGTCTTGAAGGATCCTTTTCCGACCCAAGATAGTAAGATGGTTGGTTCTACTTCGACTACTTCGAAGAAACTATTTTTATGATGTCTCATGTAAGGGCTGCGACACGATCGCAAGATTACGTACCAGAATCCCGTTGATGGTAAAGAAGCGTAATCTCTAACAGAAATACATCAACTACACCTCCTCCCGTTTCTGGTCCGCTACAGATCGAGAAACCGAATCCAGACTTAATAATAAAACCGCCTGCAAAAGGTTTTCTTCGTAAATCAACTTTCAATCCACATGCGAGAGCTGCTCAGAATTACAACATTGTTGAAGACTTAGCTATTTCTCCTTCAGCAATGTCGGCTTTGGAAGTGCTGCAATCATGCCCAGCACAGCGTAAATTTCTTTTGTCTGCCATAGGAGCTGTTGATATTCAGGATTCTAATCTTATAATCTTCGATCTAGAAAATAGTACACCTCGTCTACCTCATCAGATGGCTTTCCAGATACCAGTGTTAGTAAAAAATAGACCGATCTATCGGACTGTGATTGATGAGGGAGCTTCAACGTGTATTATGTCGATTCAGTGTTGGAAATCACTTGGTTCTCCTACACTTAACCAATCTCCGACGATTCTTAAGGCTTTTGATGGTCGAGGTTTCCACCCTTTTGGTATTTTGCAGGATTTACCCATAGGGGTTGAAGGTAAAGTTGTAAATCTAGATGTGGAAGTGGTTGATGCCCCTCTTGATTACAACCTTCTTCTGGGTCGTAGTTGGTCTTATGCTATGACTGCTATTGTCTCTTCAGTCTTCCTACTCATAAAAGTTCCATATCACGGAAGGATGGTTACAATAGATCAGTTAACTTATTTTTCTTCCGACCCAACCTCTACAGAAACAATCCAGCATGTTGGTAAAATGACTATCCCATACAAGGATGTTGGAGTAGGTTTGATTAAAGATTCTGGTTTGTTAGGAACTTTTGCTATTCCTCCTCCTAACGTATCACCTTCTGTTGCAACTATTCATATGATTTCATCAGACTACAGTATGTCTGATCCTTGTTCTCCCCTTTGGTGCCACATTTCTACCAGGTGAGTCAAGGAGGTCTGTTCTGGTCTTGCCCTTTGTCCTTACTTAAACAGTTATCTCAAAGGTCTTTATAGTTGTAATCATAGATGTGTTAGGTTTTCCCTCTTCTATGATTGCAGTTATCAGTGAATATTTTATGTTTTTTAAGTCATTTGAAATAAAATCTTTGAGGAAATAGGGTGTTCCCCGAATCTTAGATTTCATTTTAAAAGTTGTTTTGAAATCATTGTTCGCTTAAAGGTGTGATTTGTAGAATTCATGGTTAGCCCTGTCTATCAAAAAGCTCTTTATTGTTCAAATTGTGTTTTCAAATTCCCTTTGTTGAGAATTAAACTTCTCTTTCCAAATCATTGATGTCCATCTCATTCCAAAACCAAAGGATCCTGCGGCCAAGTTAGATTTGCCCTCTGATATCCCATATCCATTGATGAGTATGTTATGACCTTTTCTTGACTCCATTGCCCAATGAACCAGATGTTTCTCCATTCTATATATCTTTCCTAGACCTTTCATGTTCTGCTGTATCAATTCAACCAAACAAACAAACAAACACTTGCACTTAATAACTAGTCTAAAACCAATACTCAAAGCACACAAGATAAACCTTTGCAAACAAACATTTGAGAGATCCCTCTCTGAGAACAGGAGGACTAGATCCTGGAACTCTAAAGATTGGTTCTGATGTTTCCCAGTCTTTTTATTTGCCAAACTATCAAAACACGGGACACCAACACATCCACCAATAACGTCCATTGTTTCTCTACACCAAGAGAACTTCTGAGTGCTCATAGAGTTCGTCAATGCATCTGAAAAATTCTTCAAAGTGTCCACCTTTACCAGCAACACCCTTTTAGCCTCAACCATATCTCTAACAAAGTGATATTGAACATCAATGTGATTTGTCTTTGAATGATAAGCAGGGTTCTTAGCCAAGAAAATTGCACTTTGGCTATCACAGTCTATCCTTATAGCTTGCTGCAACAACCCCATACTTGAACACAATCTCTGCAACCAAACTGCTTCCTTGCTTGCATGAGTGGTTTCCACTATAGGCTTGTCTTGCCTCATCCAACTGACTACACCTCCAAATAGGCTAAACACATACCCACTTGTAGATCTTCTTTGGTCCAGATCTCCAGCCCAGTCTGCATCAACAAAGCCACGAATGTCCAACATTCTTTCCAATCCTGGTCTTCCCTGGTAGCACAAGCCATAATCACTAGTGCCACGTAAATATCTGAAAACCCGCTTCACTGCTGTCCAATGCTCCTTCCCTGGGTTTGACATAAACCTGCTCAATACTCCCACTGCATGTGCAATGTTTGGTCTAGTACAAACCATTGCATACATCATGTAATATTCCCAGCCCAAGCTAATGGAAATATACAATTTTGTTTCATTTTCCTGTTGCATGAATAAATGTGTAAAAGAGGACAATAAAAACTCCTAAAAACAATGAATAAATCAATGCCCCATGTGGACAAGGCAAAATCATGGATATCTAAATAAACACCCTCATGTGTGAAAGGGATTGGACCATTTGACTAAGTCAACCGTGACCAAATCAACAATGTTGTCTAGAAGAAGTGATCCTCATTGATGCACATTGCAGTCTTAGTTGGAGGTGGCACATGTGAAAGAAGCTAAATCATTGAGGTGGTTTAGGGTTTTGCAAGATCTCTATCTTATAAAAGGAAGAGGAGGACAACATGAGAAGGTTTTTGATTGTATTATATTTCTAAATATATTGTTTGTCTAGACATATATCATTCTCTGTGCTATTTAGCAGAGAATAGTGTTGTTTAGCACTGGGTGTTCCTGATCGGGAATCCCACCTCTCTCCTTGAGAGGCCTCTTGGAAGATTCTTGAACGTCTTGTCCACTATTAGGAATTCGGCCAAGCTTCATCTTCCAACTACAACGTAGATCCTATTGAGGGTTTGGTTGTCCTTATAAGATGTAGCAAGTGGAGGCTAGATCTACTCAGATCTAGGCCATTCTAGTGCCTCTTTTCAATGGGAAAGTCTTCTATCCCATTGGCAAGAGTGTATTGGACCTTTGGGGATACATTTTCAGATCTTGGCATCAGGCCAAACATGTACCAAAGCCTACAACACAGTTTCCCTTCTAGAGCTTCATTTTTCCTGTAGGTACTATTGCAGAGTGTTTTAGCACACCATTTGGGGAGCTGGGCTTCAAGTGTTGGGGATCTGCCCACCACATTTTGAGATCCATTGGAGAAGATCAATGCATGTTCATATCAAATCTAATTTGCATACTTCTATACATTTATGAATCACTTCATATTTCTACAGATCTGTAACTTAAATCTTAGATCTACTTCATGTATATGGTGTTTTGCTCAAAACCCCTAAGGGGATTTAAAGAGGAGCCTCTATAGTGTATGGATCTATCATAGATCTGATGTTTCATGCAATTATATGCTCTATGTTGTGAAAACTAGCTCCAAAAATAGAAGAAAATAGATATCAACGCCTTAGAAATAAGTCACTTTAGAAAGGGGGCAACCTCCAATACATTACATGAATGAACAATTCTTGGATGATACAAATTACAAAACCTCCTTTCTATATAGGAGTCCACGGGGCCACAATGTAATCCTAGTGGGGCCACAATGTAATCCTAGCCGACCTAACAATAATAATTGAAGGGCACAATAATAACAATATGGGGGTTACAGGGGTACAATAATAACAATAAGGGGGTTACACTAACAACAATAAGGGACTATACTAGTAATATAGGGACCTAACATGTTCCTCTCCTTCAAAAAAGTGTTGTCCTCGATGCTTGAGTACCTCTAGATGCTTCTGTATAAAATTCTCATCCTCCCATGTAGAATATTCAATGGGTAAGTTCTTCCACTTGATGAGATACTCTGAAATTGATTTATTTCATAGTTGTTGAGTTCTTGTTTCAGTGACTGCTTCAAGTTCCAATATGATTTTTCCTTCCTCATGAAGTTCTGGCAATATTGTTTGAACTGGAATTTTGTCACCTATAACCTTCTTTAGGCATGAAATATGGAAAACTGTATGTACTCGAGAAGAAGCAAGAAGCTCCAATTTGTATTCCATAGTACCAATATTTTGCAACACCTTGTAAGGACCATATTACTTTGGTGATAATTTATTATCCTTCTTAGCTTGCTTGAGGAACATTTGTTTGTATGGTTGTAGCCATAAAATTACCGAGTATCCTACATCAAGACTTCTCTTGTTGCGATGTTGATATGCACGTGACATTGGATTTTGTACTTAGAGTCGAGGTTGTCCTTTAAGAGTTGGAAAATTATTGTTGATGCTCGATGTGATCTTCCACTACTTGAACAACCGAATTTTCTCTTAGAGATGATGTGATGGATGGTGGATGATATCCATAAAGTGCCATAAATGGGGTCATTTTTGCTGCAGTATGGAAGGAAGTGTTATACCAGCATTCAGCTAGAGGTAACCACTTGACCCATTGTGTTTTTTTATCAGATACAAAACAACAAAGATATCCTTCCAAGCATTTATTTACTATCTCAGTTTGACCATCGGATTGAGGATGATATGATGAGCTATGAGATAATTTAGTACCCAAACAAGAAAATAACTCCGTCCAAAAATTTCCAATAAAAATGGGATCTCTATCACTCACAATAGCCCTTTGGTTTCCATGTAGCTTTTGAATAGTGTCCATAAATGTAGTAGCAATTGTACTTGATTTAAATGGATGAGATAATGCACAAAAGTGTGCATACTTGGTAATTACATCAACTACCACCATGATGACACTCTTTCCTTTGGACATAGGTAAACTTGTGATAAAATCCATTGAAACCTCCTCCCAACATTGATTTGGAATGGATAAAGGTTATAGAAGACCCATGGTCTTAATTGTCTCAACTTTATTCTGCTGGAAAACCAAACATTTCTCCACAAAATTTTGAATATCAGATTTAAGGCCATAGCAAAAAAAATCTTTCTTCACCCAGTGGTAAGTTTTTAAAAATCCCGAGTGTGATCCTAAAGGAGAAGTGTGCAATTCCAAAAGAATATTTTGTTTTAGTTGGGAACTCTTACAAAGATATAATCAATATTTGTACCATAAGGAATCATTTTTCCAACTAAATGTATTAGATGTACTAGGATCTTGCTGCAACTTTTAAATGAGTGTCCACACTTCTTCGTCCTTCTTCCATTCATCCCTTGCTTCGGTTATCCAATCTGGTTGGATAATAGAAATGACACAAAGCAATGCTTCCACCTCTTCATTATTTCTTGAGAGTGCATTTGCAACAACATTTAACTTCCCTTTTTTGTAGATTATTTCAAATTCATAACCCAACACCTTTGTGACCCATTTTTGTTGCTCTTCTGAAGATAGTCTTTGTTCCAAAAAGTGTTTAAGACTATCATGATTAGTTTTTACCTTGAAGTGTCTTCCCATTAGGTAAGTTCGCCATTTCTTTAGTGCATGCAATATTGCTAGCATTTCCTTCTCATAAATAGGTTTCTGTAAATACTTTCCTTTGATTTGACAACTTTCAAAAGCAATGGGTCTTCCTTCCTGCATTAAAACTACACCAATTCCATTTTCTGAGGCATCACATTCCACAATAAAGTTTTTTGTGAAGTTTGGCGTAGCTAAGACCGGTGCTAGGCACATTGCCTCTTTAAGATGTTCAAAGGCCTTAGTTGCTTCAGGGAATCATGAAAAACCACATCTTTCTTCAACAATGTTGTTAGAGGTGCTGCTATTCTCCCATAATTCTTAACAAACTTGCGATAATAGCCTGTTAACCCGAGAAATCCGCGCAACTGCTTTATGGTTGTGGTGAATTTCCATTCCTTAATGGCTTTAATTTTGTTAGGGTCTACCTTAACACCCTCATGAGATACAATATGACCCAGATATTCCACCTCTTGTACTCCAAAGAAACATTTGGATGTTTTTTTCATATAACTATTTCTCCTACAATAGTTTGAGCATTGTGTCAACATGATGAACATGATCCTTCCAAGACCTGCTGTAGATTAGTATATCATCAAAAAATAATTGCACAAATTTTCTAAGGAAGGGTTTGAAAATGGAATTCATCAACCCTTGAAATGTAGAAGGTGCATTGGTAAGGCCAAAGGCATGACCAAAAATTCATAATGACCCTCATGAGGTTGAAATGCTGTTTTCAGAATATCTTTAGTCTTTATTCTAATTTGATGATATCCTGAATGAAGATCCAACTTGGTAAAATAAATTGCTCCATGTAATTCAACCAATAATTCATCGATCACAGGAATGGGAAATTTATCTTTAATGGTGAGCTTATTGAGCTCCCTATAATATGGACACATGCACCATGATCCATCCTTCTTGTGTACCAATACTATAGGAACAGAGAAAGAACTTTGACTAGGTTGAATTATACCAGCCTCTAACATTTATGCAATCATACGTTCAATTTCGCTCTTTTGGGCATAAGGATATCTATAAGGCCTGATGTTTCGAGGAACACTTCCTGGAATCAAATGAACAACAAGATCATGATCACGAATAGGTGGGAGTCCTTTGGGAGTTTCAAACATGACCTTGGAATGATTGTCTAAGACTTTTTGGAGATCTGAAGAAATAGATGATTTTGGTGTTGGAACTTCTAGTGAGCATAGTTGTGCAATTACGCCTCATTTTTATTTCTTTAGAAGCTTTGTCATAACATTTAGAGCTTATTATCTTTCCTTGCTTCCCTATGACACCCCTAATTCAACTTCGTTTCCTTCTAAAAAAAATCAAGAAAAGTTCTTGAAAATTTAAAGCTACCATCCCCAAAGATTGTAACCATTGTACTCCTAGTACAACATCGGCACCTCCCATTGGAATGGAAAGAATTGGATGATTCAATACATATTCCCTCATGGTTAGCTTGATATTATGGCATTGTCGAGAGAAATTTATATTTCCTCCATTTTTAACCATCACTTGAGGCGTTGGTGCCGGGTATAGGAAGCAATTCAATTCCTTGGATACCTTACATTGAATAAAATTATGGGTACTACCCAAATCAATCAACACTATTGCCTTTTTCTTCTTGATATGTCCTTCTATATTGAGAGTTTGAGGAGTAGTAATTCCTACCCATGCATTACATGATATGGTCAGACTCATTTCTTCTTTCTCTAGGGTTGGTTCCTGGTGTATATCCTCTTCTTGTTCATTTTCTTCTTCCTCTTCACAATCTATGTAAAATAATTTCTTCTCAGCACACTTATGACCTTTATTGTATTTGCTATCACAACTATAGAAAAGCCCTTTTTCTCTTTTTTCTTCCAATTTTGTGGTGTCAACCTTGTAGGCTGTGGAAATCTAGGAGTAGCAACACTTCCCTCTTTATAAAAGTGAGTGTTAGGCTTCCTTGTCGCCATAATTTTACATTCAATTTTTCTTGCCAACCTGAATACCTTCTCTAATGAATCAGGTTCCAAAACACGAACTTCTATAATATCCCAAAATCGGGACTGCTCAGCAAGCATGCACTAAAAACGCATTTCCAACAGTATATGCTATAAAATAATGTAATGAACTATTTTATCCTCTAAATCAGTCAATATACAATCTAAATCCAAGAATAGAGCTGAAACAAATCAAACTAGGCGGGTTAAACAGACCTCCCACACCTAGGATTGCTAAATGTGTTAAAACCTGGCTGAAATCTAGGAGTTGCTGCATAAGTGAATACGTAGTATTATGAAGGTTTTAACTTAGAAAATAAGGAAACAAATAGACCTAATCATATATTTATAGATAATGCTGAAGAACAGAGATATAGTCTCCTTATACAAAATACAAAAGAAACCAGCACATGTTTCTTGTCAAACACTCTACATACAAAATGGGAGATTCAATAATTTATTGAATAACCACTGCAACACTGAATTACATGAGTGTATATGGCTGAAATAATTCTGATCTATTTTAGATCCCTCAAGGGATTCCTCCCATGAAAGGATGAACCTCTTAATCACAAGGAAACACTGCAACGGAGCCACCAAATCATGCAATGAACACTGCCACCAAAATAACGCACTCCCTAGCAAAAAAAGTGCTGGGAGGGTATGGGAAATGTGTGGTCTGATGCCACATATCTGAAATAAGTCTTGGAGCTCTCCAAACAGATCTCTCAAGTGAAGGAAAGCTTCCTCCATTGAGATCAGTGAGAAGCAAGCTTAGAATATGGGATTTAATCCCATTACTTTAACACCACGGCTTAACTGCTCTTGCAAAATCTCCGGAAAAGATGTGATGATGATGTAGGATGAAGCTTGGCCTAAAAAATTGATGTGGAATGATGAATAAAAACTCTCCCTATGAGGCTCCTCAAGGAAAGAGGTGGGATTCCCGCTTGGGAACACCCTGTGCTAAACAACACTGCTACTCTGCTAAACAGCAAGAGAGAGAAAAGTCTGAGCAGACATGAATAATAATCTAAGACATGATTAATAATGCTTCCATCCTCTTCCTTATATAATATATGATTTTTCTTTCCCTTGGCCCCACTCAATTAGGTCATCTCTATCCAAAGATGCATCTCCCTCCAAAATTGCGTTATTCCTCCTTGGATTCCTCCTCCTCCACAACTGCGTTGTTGACTTAGTCAAAGCAGCTTGATTTTATCCTTGTTCATACTTGGAGGTGTTTTATTAGGCTAGAAAGAGTGCCCCCTGTCACATTTGGATTTTTTTTATCCTCCTTAGGAGACTTATGGGCTTTTCTACCCATCTATTTACCGGATAAAGCTGCTGCTAACTCTAATGTTCCATTTAGCTTTGAGGCTAAAATTTTGGAACATTAAAGTCCTCCCCTCCGAAATCTTTGGCTGACCTCAAGAAAATGTATAAGGAGAGAAAAATTTCTCCCCTCCTCCTCATGTGGCCTCCCATCAATAGCCTCCATCACTGCATCAAGAGAATTTGCAAATAAACTGTAGAACAATGTTTCCTCCCAACTGTGCAAAACCAATTGGTCTACATCAATCAAAGGTGGAAAGTGTGAATGGAAACTTTCTTGCTATCTCATGGCCTCCACAAAGTAGGGATGATGATCATCATGGTGAATTAGTGCTTCCTTCACCCATGCTATCATCCAAATGAAGTGAGTCACCCTCCAACATGGCAACTCGTGAAAAATCTCCTCCACCTTGTGCTCCTGAAATGTAGGTGGGCTGAATAACTAAACATGATAAGAAATAGGGCCTATCCCATGCTATCCTCCTCTCCACTGGTGATAAGTGTAGAGGGTATGTTGATCTCAGGCTGCAACATGATTGCCCTCCAATGGCAAGAAGAATATTGAGTCTCCAAAGACCCTTCCTCCAAAGTCATGAGTCATTTCAACCCAAACCATTCCATACATGATGAATGGCACATCATCACCACATGGAATCCAAATTAGAAAATGGCTGGAGGTTTTGAACAAGTTTGAATGATACATATGGTCTCTCTGGTGGATGCAGCACAGTCCTTTCAACTGCTGATTCATAGCATCAAGTGGCAAGTTTTTCTTAAAAGAATTTGTAGCTATGCATGTTAGCTCATCTACTATGAAGTATTAGGCTACAATATAGACCAGATGTGTACAATAAAAACAATACAACACTTTCCCAAAGTCATGTAGATATGGGTTACCAATATTTCAAGATTTGGACCTAAAGTGACCATGAAACCCATAAATAATCTTGCTCTCATGTGGAGCAATGCACTGTTTACATATGGTGAGAAAATACAAATACTCAATAGAGTAATCAAAAAGCATATAAATGTATTTCTTACCATGCATCATGTGAGAGCTGAAAGTGAGGTCCATGAGTGAGCCCTCCCATGAGAATTCCCTCATAAAAATCTGTAAGAGGAGAGGGTGCATACTCCCTTTGGAACACTCCATCAACAGAAAAATGCTCTCAAGTGACAGCATTGTAGGCCTTAGTAACAAGGCTCTTATCACTCCATGACTTCTCCCTTTGACATTCCACATGCCAAAGCCATCCACCATCATGCTACTAAGTGAGAAGATCTTATTTCGACATGGAAGCCTCTCATAATCCTCCAATGCTGAAAGGTAGCCTCCTTGCACCATGAATTTTCCTTCTTTCCGGAAATATCATGAAAAGTATGGGAAGAATTTTTCCCATACTCTCCCAAGTGCAACCACAGCAACAAAAACCTTTGCTGCTGCCTCATCTCTCCCTCATACAAGCCATAGAGTAATATCATGATGGTCAACTTGTATGATGTCCCAACAAATAATTCAGCCATGAAGTGCCTCCTCAAGTTCTCCAAGTGGTTCAACCCACAAGAAGAGAACAAATGTGATATGGCAATCATGGTTTGCCCATGGTTCCTCCTGAAATGTACAACATATAAAGTGGGGAGAATCATGCTCCAAATGGGCATCTTCCCTCTCAATCCCACTCTCCAAACAAAGCTCCTCATGATCATAAACATGTCAGCAATATATGGAAGCAAAGTACAATAAGGACAAGTTTCCAAGTGACAACCAGAGAGTGAATCATAGTTCCACTCATGGAACCAGCGCAGTGCATCTTTTTCCTGCATCAAAATAAGAATTAACAAGTGCTTTGCAGCCACTTTTTTGCTACCATAGTCATCTCATAACATGAAAACATGGAGTTACAATATGGTGTCATTGGTGCACACCAAGAATCATGTGGCTTCCCCCACAAAGCTGTAAAAAGGATAGCCAAAAGCAATGCTACAAGTAGCTGCAAGTACATCATCATACAATATGAAAGAAGAGATGATTCTTTTTGTTACATCATGCTGCTCAAATAAGGAAAAAAAATCATAATACAAAATATGAAATTATACCTCCTCCATCATGTACTTGAGATCTTGAGCTAAAATGGCTCAACTCGAGTCTTCCCCTCACCTCTAATGAGTAGGAAAGTGGATGTGACCTCCTCTTCATTACCATCAGGGCTATGCATCTCCCATTATGCTGATATATTTCATGTTGGATGCCCTCCCAAGTGAACTCCTCCATCAAATGGAAATATGCATCAAAGTGCATAGAAGAGAAGTCCTCATGTCTTGCATGTAGCAACTTCTCCTTGAGACTAGAAGATCTAGTCAAGAAGATCCTGCCATAGGAATAGATGACCACATCATCCACCATGTATCTATCATCTCCATCCGGGTCATCAAGAATCATGCATGCACCAAGATCCTTGGAGTACTCTACCAAAAGGCTGAGATCTCCAATAAGGATCGATCCTCCTAAGAGATAGCGCCGGTGATCGGAATGTGAAGCTCTCCTCATGTTGCTACCTACTACTTTGACATCCCCCATGCCAAAGTATTCCTCCAAACTCTTCACCTCTCCAAAATCACGAGTGGTGAATCCAAAGACAAGATGTCTTCCATCTTCTTTAGATCGGGTGGCCTCCGGGTGGAATGCCTCCATGTAGTGAGACATCAATGTCAAGATTAGGGTCGCACATATGATTGGGAAACATTTCCCTTACCCTCCTTGCACGCAAATCGGTATGAATCTTCCTTGCATTAGCTTTACGAAATAGAGAAGGGTGTGTGCTTCTCATCAACTAATGTTTCTCTTCCTTCCTACCTCCTCCTTCCAGTCTGCAATGTTGCACAATCATGCTTCTCACTTGATTGTGCTAGGACCTCCATGTATGAGATCTCGAGGAACTTCTTGTAAGGATACAAGATCCCTCATGTTGGAGCATGTGCTCCTCCTCCCTACTGCATGAGGCACTAGATGTTCTCTAGATGTGACAACACTTGTTTCCCTCATCTTCCTCAATGTGTATGGGCAACATCTCAGCGAGTTGGATCCTCTCGTGAAAAGGAGATCCCCATGCCCTCTTGTTCAAGAATATGAGCTGGAGGTATTGCTTACGGCAATGTGTAATTCAAGATGTCGGCTCCTCCCATGGTTTTCGAAATGGTGTTTCCTTCATCACATGCAAGGGTTTTGTTTTCTCAAGTTCTCCTTGCTCATGTGCCTTAGGAATATTTTCACCAAACCTCCCCATCAATGTTTCTATGAATCTTGCATAAGATGAATTGTTTGCATTCTTTAAAGAAAAATATTCAAAAATCCACCATGCATGAGCACTTACCTCGAAATGCGGTCTTTGCAACGCTGATGGCTTCATCTTTGGAAATATGGGCGCAATAGCGCAAATAGGAATCTAGCTTCTTCACCCAAGCTCCAGAGTGAACATGTAGGTGATGCGGAAAAAGTAGATAGAAGAAATCTATCACGCATCCTGCTACTTGCTCTTCTCCACACGGATCTTGCAAAACTTTTGGAAATTAGTATGATCTCTAAACCTCGAGTTTGAGATTCATACTCTGCAAATCACTAAGAGTTCTCCTCTTAGGCATTATTCATCCTCCTATCCATCTCAAGATAGATCCGGGCACTTGAGCTGCATTATGTATCATGGTGTGTAGCCGCATGCTCACTCTCACCATGTGCAAATCTATATTCGGCTCTAGATTCAACCTCCTTTGGAGATCCCATCTCCAATCTCATTTTCTTCGACTCTCCTTGAAAGCTCTTGCATAGATTTTGGAAGAATATTTGTAAGCTTGTCTTCCTTCTTTCCTTCACATACTAAAGCTTTCTAGATTTTTTCCATCTCTCCTTCCTCACGATAGCTGGATCTCACGGGATGAGCCGAGAGATCATGCTTTGATACGCTTGTAATATTCCAAATGCTAGAACAGACTCATGAATCATGCACTAAAACGCATTCCCAACAACATATGAAATAAAATACTGAAATGGACCCTTGGATCCCATAAATTAATCAATAAAAAAATCTAAACCCAATAATTAGAGCTGAAACAAATCAAACTAAGTGGGTTAAACAGGATCTCCCCACACCTAGGATTGCCAAAATGTGTTAAAAACCCCCAAAAGCGCAAAATACCGAGTTTTTGCATCATGGGACTGCGTAGTCTAGAGAGGGTTTACACTCATAAATGAAAGAAAAAAATTATATCTACTCATATATTGATTATAAATGCTTGAAGAATAGAGATCTAGTCTCCTTATACAAAATGCAAGATAACTCGACAAGGGTTTCTTGTCAAACACTCTACATACAAAATGTGAAATTTAGTAATTCTTGAATCACCACTGCAACAACTAAAAGTACATGAGTTTAGAAGGCTGAAATATGTATGATCTAATGTAGATCCCTCAAGGGGCCTCCTCCCATGAAAGGATGAACCTCTCAATCACAAGGAACCACTTTGCAACGGAACCACCAAACCTTGCACTGAATCCGCCTCCGAATAATGCATTCCCTAGGTCCGGAACAACACGGGAATGTATGGAAAATACGTGTTACTGATACCATAGATCTGAAATAAGCTACGGAGCTCTCCAAACAGATCCCTCGAGTGAAGGAAACATTCCTCCAATGAGAAACTAGCTTAGAAGGCTGGGATTCCAATCCCTTCCACTGCTTTGCACCCAACAACACTGCACAATCTCGCGGAAAAATTGTGCTGATGAAGTTGGCTGAAGATTGGCTCTGAGAAACTGATGTAGAATGATGAATTCAAACTCTCCCAATGAATCTCCTCAAAGGAAATAGGTGGGATTCCCACTCAGGGAACACCACTGTGCTAAACGACAAGAGAGAGCAAAGTTTGAGCGAGACATGAATAATAATCTAAGACATGATGAATAATGCTACCATCCTATTCCTTATATAAGATATGAGTTTTATTGCCCTTGGCCCCACTCAATTAGGTCATCTCCATCCAAATATGCATCTCCCTCCAAAATTGTGTTATTCCTCCTTGGATTCCTCCTCCTCCACAGCTGCGTTGTTGACTTGAGTCAAATCAGCTTGATTTTATCCCTCTTCATACTTGGAGGTGTTTTATTAGGCTAGAAAAGAGTGCCCCCCTTTCACATTTGGAGTGTTTTTATCCTCCTTAGGATACTTATGGGCTTTTCTACCCATTTATTTACATAGCTAAAAGCTCGTTGCTAACTATTAATGTTCCATTTAGCTTTGAGGCTGAAATTTTGGAGCATTTTACAACTTCATGTTGGATGTTATCCTTTAAAGTACCTATGAAGAGATCAATTCTGTGTTCCTATGGAATATTAGTTACCCTTATATTCAATTTTTGGAAGTCTTCAATGTGCTTCCCCACTAAACCCTTTTGTTTGAGATTTATCAATTAGCTAAAGAAGGTGTTTCTCTTTATATCCTCATAATGTGCTATCATTTTCTCCATAAAAATTGACCAAGTGAATTTTTTACGGGAGAAAATCCATCGATACCATACAAAAGTATTTTGTTCTAAATGTAAAGTTAAAATTCATATCTTTTGTGTGTTTTTCACATTATGGAGATCAAAATATTGCTCCATCTGTAGTATCCATGTTACAGGATCCTTTCCATCAAACTTCCTAATATCCATTTTTGGAATATGGTGGTTCTTCCCGCCAAAATTAGATTTTATGAAATCATGATTAGCATTTATTTTGTTCTCATCATGAGTTTCCTCTACTATCTTTTCACCATTAGGAAAAATTTCTTGTATCAACTTTGTCAAAACTTCCATGTCTGCTTTTAGATCATTCTTCATGTTTTCCATCTTAGCTATGTCATCCATCTTAGATTCCATGCCGACTTCCATGCCATCCATATTAGCTTCTATCTTGCAGTTACCAAAACCATCCATCTTAGATTCCACGCCTTTCTTCGAAACTTCCATGTCATTTTTTGTTGCTCTTTGCGAGAGCGAAATTTGTTGCACTTGCTCTTGTAATTTTGATATGTCATGTTGCCATTCTTCGTCTTCACAAGTCATAGTAGAGCCTTCTAAAGGCTTAATGGGTTTTGAATTATTTTTAGGGGCCATTTGAGAATCCAATACTGATATCTATTCTATAATATTCCCTTGGAATCAATTCAACTTGATTCTTCAAACAAGACTTATGCAATTCGGAAAAAAAATACACACCTTTTACTTTCTTTTGAGCTCGACATTGAAATTGACTTATCTCTATAATTGTAGATCCTCAATATCTGAAATTCGGCCCTGTAATAGTCCTCTGAAGCTTCTTTCAAATTCCACAAGTCTGACTTGATTTGGATTCTTCAAGACAAATTTATGTCCAATCTCCCACAATGACCTAATTATGGACTGGTTCAGTAAAGCGAACTTGTACAACTTGCCACGTGTTACTGTTTGCTCCTTTGTATCTGAAATTTATAGAAATTAAACTACAGTCTGTGTACTTCCAGTCACATTTTACAGATTTCCAATCCGATGCTCAGAGAGAGAGTTATGAATATTTTCCCACGATCACCTCTTTGAGATGAAATTCAGGACCCTGAAAAAGACCTAACTTCCACAGATCATATCTCCAAAAATATTTTGAACCAAGCTCTAAAATTTTGCAACGATGTTCCTCAGGATTTCAGCTTTGCGCTCTACAAATTTCAGCTTCTTCACCTTCGTAGAAAAAAATTTATAGCAAAAATTCTACGATGACATTTTTAAGTGAAATTCAGGAGCCTGCAAAAAGACCTAACTTCCACAGATCATATCTCTGAAAATATTGCGAACCAAGCTCTGAAATTTTGCGATGCTATTCCTCAAGATTTGAAAGTCACACTCTAAAAATTTTAGATTCTGAACCTTCGTATAAAAACCGTTATATCGAAAATTCCATGATGACCTGTTTGGAGCAGCAAAACCCTAGAATCCTAAGCTCTGATACCAAATGTTGTGAAAATAGCTCCAAAAATAGAAGAAAAGAGATATCAACTCCTTAGAAATAAGCCACTTCGAGGGGGAAACCTCCAATACATTACATGAATGAAAAGTTCTTGGATGATTCAAATTACAAAACCTCCTTTCTATATATAGGAGTCCATGGGGCCATAATGTAATCCCAGTGGGGCCACAATGTAATCCTAGCCGACCTAACAATAATAATTTAAAGACACAATAATAAAAATATGGGGGTTACAAGGGTACAATAATAACAATAAGGGGGTTACACTAACAACAATAAGGGACTATACTAGTAATATAGGGACCTAACACTATAGATCTAAAGTGTAATCTTCAGCTGTTGTACGTGATTGCAACACCTTTTTTTGAGGGTTTTATTATGTTTTAGTCTTCTATTTCCTATTATACATTGTATGGACCTCATTTTAAATCTAATTTTCTGATGTATATGTAAATATTGAGCCTCCATATTGGCCTCCTGATTTTATTTGGCTGAACTGCGTTATTTTCTGCAGTATTGTTTAATATTGCTGCTTGTTCCCATTCTGGGATACTACACATTAGGCTACCCACTTCACTTGCATGTGGAACACAGTACATGCGCTCTTCTTCTTCTTATGTCTTGGGACACCATTCAACAGATAACTTCACACCTACAGGAATAGGAACCTTCACTAGTTTACTATCCTGCATATTGAACCTCTACAATAATGTCTTGACATAATTCCTCTGGTTTAACCATATTTTCCTCTTTTCCCGATCTCATTTGATTTCCATGCCCAAAATATAGTTTTTAAAACCAATATCCTTCATGTAACAATTAGGTCTTCAAATTCTGGATAATTTATTTGTCATTTCCAACCATCAACATATCATCCACATACAAGACCAAATAAATAACATGGCCGCCAATTAATTTAAAATACACAAAGTGATCCCCTTTGCTTCTGGTGAAGCCAAGTCCCGGTATATAGGTTTCAAATATCTGAAACCCCATCCTTATTTTTTTTTTTAACCCATACAAAGAATTTTTTAACCTGCATACTAGTTATTTCTTACCCTTCACCGCAAATCCTTCAGGTTGCTTCATGTAGATCTCCTCTTCTAGATCCCCATGAATAAATGTTGTCTTTGCATCCATCTGTTCTACCTCAAAATAAAATGCAACAACAAGAAATAGAAGTAATCTAATAGAAGTAACCATGGCAACAGGAGAAAAAATACCACCAAAATCAATTCCCAGTACTTGGGAATAACCTCTTCCTACCAACCGAGCTTTGTATTTCTCCACCTTGTCTTCTGCATTTATCTTCTTCTTAAACACCCATTTGCTCCCAATGGGCATGCTTCCAGCGAGCAACTCCACTAGATCACATGCCTCATTTTTGTGCAAGGATGTCATTTCATCAACCATGGCCTCCTTCCAGATTTTTCCATCCTCTGAATCCACTGTCTCCCTCACAGTTATGGGATCATCATCAATGATATTTAAAGAAAAAATTGAATAGAAATCAAATGGGCTATACCTTTCTAGTTGCCTTCTTTCTCGAACTAATCTTCTCACAGTTGGAGTTTATGGCTCTTCCTCTTTTGAATCTTCTTCTATTGTAGAGTATGATTCTTCATCCTTTAGCTCAAACAATATCTTCTCATATTCCTTTGGTAGTACTTCATGTTTAACAACATCTTTCACCTCTATAAACACCACATCTTGGTTGTACACAACCTTCCTTTTTTCTGGGTTCCAAATCTTGTAATATTTTAAACCATCCCTATACCCAATAAATATGCACATTTCATATTTATTATCCACCTTGGTCCTTTTATCCTTTGGAACATGTACATATGCATCACATCCAGATACCCTCAGATGTGAAAGAGAGGGTCTCTTACCAGTCCATACCTCATGTGGATTCTTATCCTCCAATGTTGAGGAAGGTGATTTTTTGTTGTGAAACCAGCTCCAAAAAGAGAAGAAAAGAGATATCAATGCCTTAGAAATAAGCCACTTTGAGGGGGCAACCTCCAATACATTACATGAATGAACAATTCTTGGATGATTCAAATTACAAAACCTCCTTTCTATATATAGGAGTCCATGGGGCCAAAATGTAATCCTAGTGGGGCCACAATGTAATCCTAGCCGACCTAACAATAATAATTTAAGGGCACAATAATAAAAATATGGGGGTTACAAGGATACAATAATAACAATAAGGGGGTTACACTAACAACAATAAGGGACTATACTAGTAATATAGGGACCTAACATGCCCCTCTCCTTCAAAAAAGTGTTGTCCTCAACGCTTGAGTAGCTCTGGGTGCTTCTGTATAAAATTCTCATCCTCCCATGTAGAATCCTCAGTGGGTAAGTTCTTCCACTTGATGAGATACTCTGAAATTGATCGATTCCGTAGTTGTCGAGTTCTTTTTTCCATGACTGCTTCAGGTTCCAATATGATTTTCCCTTCCCCATCAAGTTCTGGCAATACTGTTTGAACAGGAAGATTTTCACCTATAACCTTCTTTAAGCATGAAACATGGAAAACTGGATGTACTCGCGAAGAAGCAGGAAGCTCCAATTTGTATGCCATAGTACCGATCTTTTGCAACACCTTGTAAGGACCATAGTACTTTGGCGATAATTTATTATCCTTCTTTTCTTGCTTGAGGGACATTTGTTTGTATGGTTGTAGCCGTAAAAATACCCAATCTCCTACATCAAAACTTCTCTCGCTACGATGTTGATCTGCCTGTTGTTTCATTCGATTTTGTGCCAAATTCAGGGTATCCTTTAAGAGTTTGAGAACTTCTTGCTGATGCTCGATGTGATCTTCCACTGCTTGAACCTTCAAATTTTCTCTTAAATATGATGTGATGGATGGTGGATGATATCCATAAAGTGCCATAAATGGGGTCATTTTTGCTGCGGTATGGAAGGAAGTGTTATACCACCATTCAGCAAGAGGTAACCACTTGACCCATTGTGTTTGTTTATCAGATACAAAACAACGAAGATATCCTTCCAAACATTTATTTACTATCTCAGTTTGACCATCAGATTGAGGATGATAAGATGAGCTATGAGCTAATTGAGTACCCAAACGAGAAAATAACTCCGTCCAAAAATTTTCAGTAAAAATGGGATCTCTGTCGCTCACAATAACCCTTGGGCTTCCATGTAGCTTTTGAATTCTGTCCATAAATGTAGTAGCAACTGTACTTGCTTTAAATGGATGAGATAATGCACCAAAGTGTGCATACTTGGTAAGTCTATCAACTACCACCATGATGACACTCTTTCCTTCGGACTTAGGTAAACCTGTGATAAAATCCATTGAAATCTCCTCCCAACATTGACTTGGAATGGATAAAGGTTGTAGAAGACTTGGGGTCTTAATTGTCTCAACTTTATTCTGCTGGAAAACCAAACATTCCGCCACAAACTTTTGAATATCAGATTTAAGGCCATCCCAAAAAAATTCTTTCTTCACCCTGTGGTAAGTTTTTAAAAATCCTGAGTGTCCTCCTAAAGGAGAAGTGTGCAATTCCAAAAGAATCTTTTTTTTTTAGTTGGGAATTCTTACAAAGATATAAGCGATCTTTGTACCATAAGGAATCATTTTTCCAACTAAATGTATCAGATGTACTAGGATCTTGCTGCAACTTTTGAATGAGTGTCCATACATCTTTGTCCTTCTTCCATTCATCTCTTGCTTCGGTTATCCAATACGGTTGGATAATAGAAATGGCACAAAGCAATCCTTCCACCTCTTCATCCTTTCTTGAGAGTGCATCTGCAACAACATTAAGCTTTCCTTTTTTGTAGATTATTTCAAAGTCATAACTCAACATCTTTGTGACCCATTTTTGCTGCTCTTCTGATGATAGTCTTTGTTCCAAAAAGTGTTTAAGACTATCATGATCGGTTTTTACCTTGAAGTGTCTTCCCATTAGGTAAGTTCGCCATTTCTTTAGTGCATACAGTATTGCTAACATTTCCTTCTCATAAATAGGTTTCTGTAAATACTTTCCTTTGATTAGACGACTTTCAAAAGCAATGGGTCTTCCTTCCTGCATTAAAACTGCACCAATTCCATTTCCTGAGGCATCACATTCCACAATAAAGGTTTTTGTGAAGTCTGGCGTAGCTAAGACCGGTGCTAGGCACATTGCCTCTTTAAGATGTTCAAAGGCCCTAGTTGCTTCAGGAGTCCATGAAAATGCATCTTTCTTCAATAATGTTGTTAGAGGTGCTGCTATTCTCCCATAATTCTTAACAAACTTGCGATAATACCCTGTTAACCCGAGAAATCCTCGCAACTGCTTTATGGTTGTGGGGACTTTCCATTCCTTAATAGCTTTAATTTTGTTAGGGTCTAATTTAACACCCTCGTGAGATACAATATGACCCAGATATTCCACCTCTTGTACTCCAAAGAAACATTTGGATGTTTTTGCATATAATTGTTTCTCCTGCAATAGTTTGAGCACCCTGTCAACATGTTGAACATGATCCTTCAAAGACCTGCTGTAGATTAGTATATCATCAAAAAATACTAGCACAAATTTTCTAAGGAAGGGTTTGAAAATGGAATTCATCAACCCTTGAAATGTAGAAGGTGCATTGGTAAGGCCAAAAGGCATGACCAAAAATTCATAATGACCTCATGAGTTCGAAATGCTGTTTTTGGAATATCTTCAGTCTTCATTCTAATTTGATGATATCCTGAACGAAGATCCAACTTGGTAAAATAAATTGCTCCATGTAATTCATCCAATAATTCATCAATCACAGGAATGGGAAATTTATCTTTAATGGTGAGCTTATTGAGCTCCCTATAATCTAGACACATGCGCCATGATCCATCCTTCTTGTGTACCAATACTACAGGAGCAGAGAAAGAACTTTGACTAGGTTGAATTATACCCGCCTCTAACATTTCTGCAATCATACGTTCAATTTCTCTCTTTTGGAAATAAGGATATCTATAAGGCCTGATGTTTGGAGGAACACTTCCTGGAATCAAATGAATAGCATGATCATGATCACGAATAGGTGGGAGTCCTTTGGGAGTTTCAAACACCTTGGAATGATTGTCCAAGACTTGTTGGAGATCTATAGAAATAGATGATTTTGATGTCGGAACTTCTAGTGAGCATAATTGTGCAATTACGCCTCGTTGTTCTTTCTTTAGAAGCTTTGTCATGCCATTAGAGCTTATTATCCTTCCTGGCTTCCCTTCAATACCCCGTAATTCGACTTCCTTTCCTTCTAAAAAAATTTCAAGAAAAGTTCTTGAAAATTAAAAGCTACCGTCCCCAAAGATTGTAACCATTGTACTCCTAGTACAACATCAACACCTCCCATATGAATGGAAAGCATTGGACTATTCAATACATATTCCCCCATGGTTAGCTTGATATTATGGCATTTTCCAGAGGAATTTATAGTTCCTCCATTTGCAACCATCACTTGACATTCTGGTGCTGGGTATAGGAAACAATTCAATTCCTTGGCTACCTTACAATGAATAACATTATGGGTACTACCTGAATCAATCAACACTATTACCTTTTTCTTCTTGATATGTACTTCTATATTGAGAGTTTGAGGAGTGGTAATTCCTGCCAATTCATTACACGATATGGTCGGAATCATTTCTTCCTCTTCTTGGGTCGAGTCCTGGTGTATATCCTCTTCTTGTCCATTTTCTTCTTCCTCTTCACAATCTATGTAAAATAATTTCTTCTTAGCACACTTATGACCTTTAGTGTATTTATATCACAGCTATAGCAAAGCCCTTTTTCTCTTTTTTCTTCCAATTGTTGTGGTGTCAACCTTGTAGGTTGTGGAAATATAGGAGTAGCAACAGTTCCCTCTTTATAGAAGTGAGCGGTAGGCTTCCTTGTCGCCATAATTTTACATTCAATTTTTCTTGCCAACCTGAATGCCTTCTCCAATGAATCAGGTTCCAAAATGAGAACTTCATGTTGGATGCTATCCTTTAAAGTACCTATGAAGAGATCAATCATGTGTTCCTCTGGAATATTAGTTACCCTTATATTCAATTTTTGGAAGTCCTGAATGTGCTCCCCCATTAAACCCTTTTGTTTGAGATTTATCAATTGGCTAAAGAAGGTGTTTCTCTTTGTATCCTCATAATGTGTTATCATTTCCTCTGTAAAAATTGACCAAGTGACAATTTTTTTACGGGAGCAAAGCCATCGATACCATACAAATGTATTTTGTTATAAATGTAAAGTTGCAATGTGTACCTTTTGTGTGTTTTTCACATTATGGAGATCAAAATATTGCTCCATATGTAGTATCCATGTTACAGGATCCTTTTCATCAAAATTCGTCATATCCATTTTTGGAATATGGTGGTTCTTCCCGCCAACATTACATTTTATGAAATCATGATTAACATTTATTTTGTTCTCATCATGAGTTTCCTCTACTATCTTTTCACCATTAGGGAACATTACTTGTATCAACTTTGTCAAACCTTCCATGTCTTCTTTTAGATCATTCTTCATTTTTTTCATTTTAGATTCCATGTCATTCTTCAAACCATCCATCTTAGATTCCATGCCTTTCTTCAAACCATCCATCTTAATTCCACACCTTTCTTCAAAACTTCCATGTCATTTTTTGTTGCTCTTTGCGAGAGCGAAATTTGTTGCACTTGCTCTTGTAATTTTGATATGTTATGTTGCCATTCTTCATCTTCATGAGTCATAGTAGAGCTTTCTAAAGGCTTAATGGGTGTTGAATTATTTTTAGGGGCCATTTTAGAATCCAATACTAATATATATTCTACAATATGCCCTTGGAATCAATTCAACTTGATTCTTCAAACAAGACTTATGCAATTCTGAAAAAAAAATACACACCTTTTACTTGCTTTGGAGGAGCTCTATATTGAAATTGAATTATATCTATAATTTTGGATCCTCAATATTTGAAATTTAGTCCTGTATTAGCCCTCTAAAGCTTCTTTCAAATTCCACAGATCTGATCTGATTCGGATTCTTCAAGGCAAAGTTATGTCCAATCTTCCACAATGACCCAATTTTGGACAGGTTCAGTAGAGAAAAATTGTATGACTTGCCACGTGTCACTGTTTCCTCCTTTGGCTCTGAAATTGATAGAAAGAAAACTAAATTATGTGCACTTGCGGCCACTTTTTACATCATTCCAATCTGATGCTCAGAGAGAGAGCTATGAATATTTTCTGACGATCACCTATTTGAGATGAAATTTTGAAGCCTCAAAAATCCCTAACTTCCACAGATCATATCTCCAAAAATATTGCGAAAAAATATCTGAAATTTTTTGACGATGTTCCTTAGGTTGTGGCTTCACACTCTAAAAATTTCAACTTCCGAACCTTCGTATAAAAAATGTTATTACGAAAATACCACAATGACTTGTTTAAGTTAAATTCAGGAGCTTGCAAAATGACCTAGCTTGCATAGATCATATCTCCGAAAATATTGCGAACCAAGCTCTAAAATTTTTTGATGATGTTCCTCGGGATTTTGGATTTGCACTCTAAAAATTTCATATTCTGAAACTTCATAGAAAAATATTTATAGCAAAAATTCCATGCTGACCTGTTTGGAGTAGCGAAACCCTAGAATCTCAAAGCTCTGATACCAAATGTTGTGAAACCAGCTCCAAAAAGAGAAGAAAAGAGATATCAATGCCTTATAAGTAATCCACTTCGAGGGGGAAACCTCCAATACATTACATGAATGAAAAATTCTTGGATGATTCAAATTACAAAACCTCTTTTCTATATATAGGAGTCCATGGGGCCATAATGTAATCCTAGTGGGGCCACAATGTAATCCTAGCCGACCTAACAATAATAATTTAAGGGCACAATAATAACAATATGGGGGTTACAAGGATACAATAATAACAATAAGAGGGTTACACTAACAACAATAAGGTACTATACTAGTAATACAAAGACCTAACATTTTTTAACTAGGTAACATGCAGTCTCCACTACCTCTACCCAGAATTCTTGTCCTAACCCAGTACCACTAAGCATGCTTCTTTCCTTTTCGATTAGTGTGTTGTTCATTCTTTCTGAAACTCTATTTTTTTGAGGTGTGTATGGATTAGTCTTATGTATTGATATACCACACTTCTTACAGAACTCTTCAAATTCCTTCTTGTAGAATTCTCCACCAGTATCTGTCGTCAACACCTTTATCTTCTTCTCTGTATGGTTTTCCACCAGAGCCTTAAATTCTTTAAATATGTCAAAGACTTTAGATTTCTTCCTCAAGAAATATATCCATGTATTCCTTGAGAATTCATCTAGGAATAAAACACAGTACACAAACTTACCCAGTGATGGAACCGACACAAGTCCAAACACATCACTATGCACAAGCTCTGATATCTTGTTCGCCTTCTTAGAACCAGAAGGAAAACTCACCTGATTTTTCTTCCCATATACATAATGTTCACAGAAATAAAAATCCAGAGAGAAATTAGACATACCTTCTACCATACCATTACCATGTAGTATCTAAAGGCCCTTCTCTCCAATATGTCCAAGCCTTTGATTCCATAACATGGTATTTTCTCCAAAGACCGCTAGCCTTTCTATTCCACTTTCAGGAACCACAAAACTATTGCACCCATCAATAACAATGCTACCTAGAATCTTGTACAGAGTTCCAATCCAAACTCCTCGCATTAATACCAATGATCCCCAAACCATCTTGAAGGTATCTTTCTCGAACACTATTTTTACACCCGCGTCATCCATCTTGCTTACATAAATCAGATTTTTAGCCAATGAAGTAATATGCAGAACACCAAGAAGTGTTCTAATCCTCCCACCTTCCAGCTTCAGTTTGAATTTTTTGCATATGACGATTCTGGCCTTCCTATAATCCCCTAAGAAGACATCACCACCATGATACTTCTCATACTCGTAGAACCACTCCCTATGGGGAGTGAAGTGAAAGGATGTTCCTGAGTCAATCAACCATGCCTCATGATCTACATGTGTATTTGAAGAAGAAGCCAAATACACATCTCCAACTTCATCTGAGATGGTTTTCGCCTCTGCAAAAGGTGCATCATCAGATCCCTTTCCATTCTTAGGAGCTTTAGATCTACAATGAATTTTGAAGTTCCCTTCCTTTCCGTATTTCCAAGACACCTTTACAGGCTTTCTTGGATATTTAGATCTCCATGTAGATTTAGATCTCCCACTCAAAAAATTATTTTTTTTTCTATTCTTGGACCTTCCTAGTACAGATAAGGCATCTCCATTCTAGACCTCCATATTTTTCTGTCTCGTTTCCTCCGACAGAAAGGCGGAGAAGATTTCATCAAAATTCAAGGTAGTTGTATTGCTACCTATTGCAATAACCAGACTATCCCACAAGTCTGGTAGAGAACATAGCAAACTGATGCACTTATCTTCATATGATATTTTAATATCAACATATGAAAACTGACTTACCATAGTATTGAAGGCATTTAGATGCTCTATCACCGAGTCTCCATCCTGCATTCTCAGGTTATAAAAAATTTTCTGCATGAAATATTTAATCACTAGAGACTTATATTAGTACAAAATCCCTAACTTGACCCACAAATTCTTCGTCATAGCTTCCCCAGGTACATTCAACAATACCAAATCTGAGATACACAACCATATTGTGCTCTTTTCCTTCTGATCCAATTTCTCCCAGTCTTCATCTGAAATTGCCATTGGTTTAGTACTTGGATCTACCATGATCCATTGATATTTATCCACCAGAAAATCCTCCATATTGAGCCTCCACAACTCAAAATTCTGACCATTAAATTTCTCGATCTATATTTTTCCACTGATCGCCATCTTCTTTCACCGTAATAATTGATCTCGCATATATCCCACCGAATTGGGTCGACCACAGGCCCGAGAAAAAAACCCCTCAGCGGCAAAGGCATCCCCTTGAAGCAAAAAAAAATATGATAACAAATGTAGGTTTTAATCGTGTACAAAAATTATCAAAAAATGAATTCTTAAAAACAAAAAATAAACAATAGCGAGAGCATAAAACATAAAATAGATATACATGGATATTTTTACCTAGATCCCAAACCGGAACTACCATCTTGGTTTTTCATTATATTCCTTTTAGTGTTACAACACATATATATACATGTCGAAGAATTAATAAAGCCCAATCCAATAATCCTGGATTAGAGCATAACCATAGTTCCCTTGACTGGATCTACAAAATACCATGAGCAATAAACCATGTGCAAACCCATGCACAAAACCATAGGCGGGTTTTCCCACCTAATAAAGGTTCCCAAAAAAAATTCCCGGGGCACTGCCACGGATCTCGTGCAAGGGGGCTACCCCCTCGCACCTGCTTCTAATTGTCCAAAGAATATAACGCACACCCAAAAAACCTTGTAAGAAGAAACACATCCTTAAGAAGGTTTGACTTAGTATTGGAAGGGTCTTAATCCTTGTCTAAAGGTCTTGGAATTTTTCATTTGAAGAATCCATAAGAAGAGAAGAGGTTTTTGTGGGTTTTCCTCTCTAGGAGAGGTTATGGCCCTGGCTAGTAGCCTACATATTGTGTTCTTGTGTACTAATGATCTTCATGTTTTGGTAGTTGTTTGATGATAACAAAAACATAATAATAAGATAAGAATAATATAATAATAAGGAAAATTAAAATAATATCATAAGAAATTATCAATTCAAATTCAAATCACTTTAAATTGTAGCCTTATTTATTTCTCAACATGGTATCAGAGCTAAGGTTGAAAAATGCATAATGAATATCATTACATCCTTGAAGAATTCATCGAAGTTCTCATTGAAGTAGTTTCCTATGATGACAAAACATATCAAGCAAGGCATCAAAAAATTTGGGGATTTCTTATTATCTTTCAATAATTATATGACTACGACCTTCACCATAAAAATTCCCAGGTTTGAATAAAAATTTACTTTCCATCTCTTATTTAGAAGATAAAGGAGATATAATTGCTTTTGTAGATGGAAAATTTATGGTATGGGGTAGGGGATCTGGAATCAATAATGCAAAAAATCATTGGAATTTGTGAGGTTAGACTCTATAGATTACTTACACCTCTCTCTCCATCCTTGGCTCACCTTGAAATCAGTCCATGTCAACTTTGGCATAGAAGGTTTGGACACCTTCATTACAAAATATTACCAACTTTAAATTCAATGGCGAATGGCATACTTGAGCTAAAGGAATAGCATGAAGGGATTTGTAAGGGATGTGCATTAGGAAAAAATGTAAAGAAATTGTTTGGAAGCAGTGCTTCAATATCTAAGGAAATTTTGGATCTCATTCACTCTCATGTTTGATGTCATATGGCTACAAAATCTCGTGTAGGTGATATATACTATGTAACTTCCATTGATGACCACTCAAGAAAGATTAGGATTTATCTTCTTAAGTCCAAAGAAAAGTATTTGATAAATTTCAAGAATTCAAGGCATAAGTAGAGAATATTATAGAAATTAAGATAAAAGTGCTAATATCTAAAAATGGAGGGGAATACACATCAAAAGAACTGATTTATTTATGTAAGGATGTTGGAATTAAGAGGGAGATAATAGTTCCCTACAACCCTAAAAAAAATGTAATAGGAAGAAAAGAAACATCTGGTTGCATGAAGAGAGAAAGAAGCTCAAAGGTCAAGTGAAGGAGTTGGAGGTGCATATGGAAATGGTACAAACAAAACTCAAGAAAAAGGGCTTAACGATGTAGTGATAAAAGAACCTTTTGAAGTTGAAGCCATTGTTGCCAAGGGTGAAGCTATTGCTGCTTGAAAGGGGGTAAAATACCTTTTAAAATATATTTTTCCTCATTATAGTTCATCACTTACATAGCCATGAGAAATTTTGAAGAATAAATCAAGAATTTTCAAGTCTGTTGTTTATTAGGCAAGTTCGTAGCGTGTCTCAGGCTTAAATCCAAGAAAATGCTACGAACTCACTGAAGATTATTTTTGGTAACATATGTCAGGTTTTGTCATAAAAAAGGAAGGTAAAGGCATGTATTTAATTGTTTATACCCACCAAACATTCTCCAATCAGCAAAGAGGGCGAAAAATTTGCAGATATGGTCAAAGTTGAAAACACTACGAACTCTCACTACAAACTTACCTAGAAGTCCTCTATTTCTGCATAGAAGAGGAATTTTGTAATTTTTCAAGCCTTAATTATCTTTTTGGGACAGGTCAGCTACATGGAAAGGTCATAAAACATTGGTTGAATTTTTTATGAAGACACACTCCTCGACAAATTTGTTCAACTTCCAACTCATCATGGAAACCACATCAACAATCATGACACCACCTCCTCAAATTTTGGAAGAAAAACCTCCTGAGTTAGTGGGGGTATTTATGGTTCAGGCATGGTCATTTACACCTCAGGAACATGATATTTTCAATGTAAACATGCAGCTTTTAAAGTTTTTTAATGTAATAAAGAGTATTAGAGTCCTATTAGGTTTCAAATTCCTAAAAAAGAGGGACCACAGGACACTTAGAGACTCAAGGAAGGGCAGCTGGAACAAGGCTAATCAGAGAGAAAATAAATACAAAGGAAAATGTGTGCATGAACAGGAGTCAACGCAGGTGCAGAAGAGGCACCAGTGCCTTGTAATGTCGGCACAGAGAGGGCTCTATAGAGGTGCAATGCTCTGTCCCTAGACCAGAGGGAGAATTGGTCTGGAATAAGATATTTATGACACAAATTTTGCAAATGAGACTCAATGAAAGCTCTTCCTAGGTATGATATTGACTGAGCATTTCTCCTTCCTGTCCACCCCCTACTTCAACTATGCTCATCATTCTTACTTGAAGGTCTATTTTTTGATTTAGGTGTTTTATTAGGAGTCAACACATCCACTTCATAACCATTTAGAAACATAAATGTGGCCTAATATCTATTAAATATGTTCAAATCTTCCATAAACAGAAACTTAATTAATCCATGATGGAAGATAGAGGTTTCACTACTCTCAAGCCTAGCTTATACTTTATCTGACATTTTTCCTAGGCTTAAGAATAAGAAAAATAGAAGGTCCAAAAGGTGCTTACCAATGAAATTGAGACAAATCCTGAAGTGATACTGATATATCATGTGAAACCTCCCTTCACATGTGAAATACTTTTCAATCACCAACAAGAGTTTAGAGTAATTTTCTTTGAGACAAATTCTTGGTATCCCTAAGTTCATGTCCAATCCAATCTGCTCATGCTTCAAGAACTCATCACAGTTCTGCAATTTGAATTTGGTGGCTTTAAATCACTCTTCCCCTGTCCTTGGAATCTATGTATCCTAGGAAATAGTTTTAGGAGAACACACAAAATTTAGAACACCCACCTTTGATGCAGTGCCAACAAAATTCACTGTAAAATCTTTAGAAACTTGGTCATGATACCCCTGCAAATTTTGACAAAAACTCATACAGCCAGCACTAGTGAAGGCTGCTTCAAAACTTGGATCTTCATTGACCAATTTTAAAACCATTGGCTCATACCTGACCACTGAGCCCACTTTTTTGGTCCTTTTATGCATGGAAATTCCTCTTAACACAGTGTTGGCCCCGTTGGAAATATGACACCTGCAAAAAAACATTACGCACATCAATAATCTTGCAGATAGAGACCGAACCTTCCTTAAGATAGCAACAATAGCTATACTCAGACAAGAGAGGGAAAAGGTGGCAGCAAGTAGCTCACAAGGATGGTTTGAAAAAGGTAAGAATGAATGCGAGAGGAATGGGGCCAAATTAGGAAATAAAAACAAAATGATGGGATGATAATGATGATCACACATGCACCATGACTCCAAACAACTAATTTCATGACCTCAGACTGACCTCTATCCATTTGCGACTTGACACCTCACCCAATATCTTGTTGGTGCAGAAAAACATGAGTTCATAGCATTTTTTGTTCTGGGTTTGGCAGATTCGCTACAGACTTGTTAGGTGAGTCCGTAGCGAAAACAACTTGTTTTCCATAGAATTTGTTGTGGACTCAGGAAAAAGTGGACAGGTGGCTTAAACCTTAATTTGAACCATTGCATGCGGATTTTTGATAGATTTTTATTGGCATGATCTTGATGAGATGACATGTGGGGACTCTAAAGACTTAGGATTATAACCAGTTCATAAAATTTCATCAATTTTCATGAATTAATTTACCAACACAATAAAACCTATACAAAATTACCTTCCTATCCAAACTGAATGTTATTGATGATGACAGGTTTCATGCTCAAGTTTAATTTTTTCTTGGTCAAATCACCCATTGTGTTCTTCTATGTTTTGTCATAGATTTAAGAAGTCAAAAGAGTCATTATCACATGTATTAGACCCCACTAGAAATTTTGTAACAATTCAAAAGAATTTATTTTGAGTCAAATTTGTCAAAATACCCCTCCAAGACCAAGTTTCCCTAGAGATGAAGAAGTCGACCTAATTAGGGCTATTCATCCTCATTGAAAACCTATATATAATAGACCACTTGACCTCATTTGGATAATCACTCCCTCATTTGATCAAGGAATCGAGAAGTCAAGAAAAGGTCTAGAAGGAATAAGGAAGATAAGAATTTTGATTTTTCCCTCTCTATCTCTCACACATGCAAAAGAGGCTAGGATTTTTGCAGCTACAAGGTCGACGTTTATAGAGAAGTAAAGAAGGGACGAAATCCAAAGAAATAAGGTCAACTTGATCACCTATAAATCTTTGAAGAAGAAGAAGCCCAAGTGAAGGAAGGAGGAAGCATAAAAATCCCTAATTCATCCACACATGTGAAGTTGCATCTTGTTGCAGGGGGGAATATTTCAAATCTAAAATAAGAACCAAAGTTTGTAGTTGGGAGTCGAAGTTGTGCATTTGGAAGAGATTTTACTTGATTTGAATTTGTAGGTTTTAAAACTCTACATAAATTATCTGCAAATGAATTCTTAAAAATAGAAAATAAATAATAGCGAGAGCATAAAACATAAAACATATATACACAAAAAATTTCCCCTGGATCCCAAATCGAGACTACTAGCTTCATTTTTCATTATATTCCTTTTATTGTTACAATACATATATATACATGTAGAAGCATTCATAAACCCCAATCCATTAACCCTGGATTAGAACATAACTGTAGTTCCCTTTATGATATCTACAAAATACCATGAGCAGAAAACCATCATGCCCAAAACCATCTACAAACCCATGCACAAAACCATAAGTGAGTCCACCCACCTAATACATGGTCCAAAAAAAATTCCCAGGGCGTTTCCCCAGACCCTATGTAGGGGGGCTACTGCCCCCCTACTACGCCCGACGTAAGCATATGGAGGCCCCCCTGTTACCCCGTGCTTCACGCCTTCTTCTAATCATGGAAATAATATAACACACACTCAACATTATCACACTTGTTATTTTATTTCCACAGGACACCATATGAGAGCTTAGTCATTGGTCCAGCGCTGTAACGCCCATTGTAAATCTACACGAAGAGAAATTATCAGTGCTCACAAACTTAATCAATTAATTTGCAAAATTATTCAAAGTGTCCACCTTTACCAACAACGCATTTTTATCCTCAACCATATCTCTCACAAAATAATACTGAACATTAATGTGCTTTGTCTTTGAATGATAAGTAGGGTTCTTAGATAAGAAAATTTCACTTTGGCTATCACAGTTTATCCTTATAGCTCGCTGCACCAACCCCATACTTGAACACAATCTCTGCAACCAAACTACTTCCTTGCTTGCATGAGTGGTTGCCATGTATTCTGCCTCTGTAGTTAAAAAAGCCACTACATACTGTCTTTTACTCATCCAAGTGACTGAAACTCGAAATAGACTAAACACATATCCACTTGTAGATCTTGTTTTACCATATCTCTAGCCCAATCTGCATCAACAAAGCCACGGATGTCCAAAACTCTGTCCAATATTGGTCTTCCTTGGTAGCACAAACCATAATCATAATGCCACACAAATATCTGAAACCCACTTGACTGTTGTCCAATTCTCCTTCCCTAGTTTTGACATAAACCTACTCAATACTCCCATTGCATGTGCAATGTCTGGTCTAGTACAACCCATTGCATACATCAGGCTACCCACTTCACTTGCATATGGAACACAGGACATGTCCTCTTCTTCTTCTTATGTCTTGGGACACTATTCAGTAGATAACTTCACACCTATAGGAATAGGAACCTTCACTGGTTTACTATCCTGCATATTGGACCTCTACAATATTGTCTCGACATAATTCTCTTGGTTTAACCATATCTTCCTCCTTTCCCGATCTCATTTGATTTCATTGCCCAAAATGTAGTTTGTAACACCAATATCCTTCATGTCAAATTTGGAGAACAATTAGGTCTTCAAATCCGGGATAATTTATTTGTCATTTCCAACCATCAACATATCATCCACATATAAGACCAAAAAAATAACATGGTCACCAATTAATTTAAAATACACACAATGATCCCCTTTGCTTCTGGTGAAGCCAAGTCCTCGTATATAGGTTTAAAATTTCTGATACCCCATTCTTGGTGGTTGTTTTAACCCATACAAAGAATTTTTTAACCTGCATACCAGTTATTTCTTACCCTTCATCGCAAATCCTTCGAGTTGCTTCATGTAAATCTCCTCTTCCATATCCCCATGAATAAATGTTGTCTTTGCATCCATCTTTTCTACCTCAAAATCAAATGAAACAAAAAAAAATAAACGTGATCTAATATAATTAACCTTGGAAACAAGAGAAAAAATATCACCAAAATCAATTCCCAGTACTTGGGAATAACCTTTTGCTACCAACCGAGCTTTATATTTCTCCACCTTTCCTTTTGCATTTATCTTTTTATTAAACACCCATTTTCTCCCAATGGGCATCCTTCCAGTCAGAAAATCCACCAAATCACATGCCTCATTTTTTTGCAAGGATGTCATTTCATCAACCATGGACTCCTTCCATATTTTTCCATCCTTTGAATCCATTTCCTCCCTCACAGTTATGGGATCATCATCAACGATATTTAAAGAAAAATTTGAATAGAAATCAGATGGGCTATACCTTTCTAGTTTCCTTCTTTCTCGAACTGATCTTCTCACAGTTGGATTTTATGGCTCTTCTCCCAAAAGTACCCCTCCATGATGGTGTGGTATGCTCTCATAGAATAAGTGTGGTTGAAAAGGAAATCTTCATGAGCTGTTTGTAGTAACTTCATCTTGATATTGGAAGCTCCAGATAAGAATATCCTACCATGATAGTAGATGACCCCATCTCTGATTGAATATCCCTCCTCATGCAATTGGTCATCCAATATCATACAATTATAAAGATCCTTGGAATAATCCACTAATGGTTGGGAGTTCCAATACGGATCTATCCTCCAAAGTGATAGTGCTGATGATATATCACAAAGAACATATGTCACATGGTGGTCCTCCTCTTTGACATCTCCCACGCCAAAGATGAAAGTTGGAAGGTTGCCATCCTCCCCATGCTACTCCTCCCACAGTGCAGAATCTGAAGTGAGAGTGGGTAATGATGATGTTGAGAGAATGCCTCTCCTCCCCTTGAGTCTAACTGAAAATATCAGTGCTGTACCAAGCTCTCCTAAGGTCCTCACCCCTCTAGACTCAATGAGTGGTGCCTCCAAATGTAAATCATCCCTCATCATCTATTGTTCTGGTGGTCTCCCTGATGAAATTCCTCCATGCAATGAGACATCAACATCAAGAGTAGACTGCATATATGAATGGACAGACTTTTCCCTTCCTTCACTGTGCAATCTAGCCTCAATCTTTTGTGCATAAACCTTCTGAAATAGATAGGGATGTGTGCTCCTCATCATATGATGTTGGTAATCCTCCCTACTTCCTCCTTTTGTCTGCATGGTTCCACAATCTATCATCAATGGTACATGCTGATCATGAGTTGTGCATTGATCTCCACATATGAAATCCTAGGGAACTCCTTGCAATGATACAAGAATCCTTTTTGTTGGAGCATGTGTTCACTATACCTCTACATGAGGTGCTATATATGCTCTAGACATGACAGCTTTGTTTCCCTCAACCTCTTCTTCCTCTCCAATATGAATGGGTAACCTCCCAAGAATTGGATCCTCTTTTGGAAAAGGGATCTCCATGCCCTCTTGTTCAAGAATATGAGATAGAGATCTTGCCTCTAGCAAGGTGTGATGCAAGATGTCAACATCCTCAATGGTTTTCTGAAGTGGAATTGAGCTCATAGGTTCCTCCAACACATGCAAGGTATTTGTTTGTTTAAGTTTGTTTGATTTCACCAAGGATGTCTCAGAAAGTTTTCCATCAAATCTTTCTACTACCCTCTTAGTGAATTTTGCATAAGAAGAAGTATTTTCATTTTCAAAGAAAAAGACTCAAATATCCACCATGCATAGGCCTTACCTCCAAAATGCAGTGTTGCAACTTTGATGGCTTCATCTTCAGAAATTTGGTGCTACTGCAAATAGGTGTCTAGCTCCTCCACCCAAGCTTTGGCTAAACATGTAAGTGAACCATCATAAGTAGATAGGAAAAATATACTCATATTATACTGCTTGCTTCTCTCCACCTTGATCTTCCAAAACTCTAGAAAATTGATATGATCTCTAAACTTCTTAGTTTGAGATTCATATTCTTGCAAAAAATCACTAAGAGTTTCCCTCCTAGGCATTTCTTCTTCTTCTATCTCTCTCATAGCAAATCCGGGCATATGACTACGCTGTGCATCATGATGTGTGGTTGCATGCTCACACTCATCATATGAAAATCTAGAGTTTGATTCAGATTTAAACTCTCTTGGAGATTCTCTACACATCTCCCATCTCATCTCCTTGAGATCTCTCTTAATACTCTACATAGTTTGAGAAAGAAGCTTTGAGAGCTTCTCTTCCTTCCTTCCTCCAAATAATGGAGTCTTCTTCTTGTCTTTTCTATACATCTTTTATTCTTCTTGTCTTATTGATAGCATATTGGCTGAGATTCCACAGTCTAAGCCAAGATTGTGCTCCGATACCACTGTAATATCCCAAAATGGGGAAGCAGCAATACATGAACACAAAACTAGAAATAGCAGTGAATAATATCATATCAAAATGGATGGAAACCATGGAGCCATTTTATTATGTAAATCAGTACCAAATAAGTGCAATACAACTCAAATAATCAAGGCAAACAAGCCTCCCATGAATACATATGCCAAAAGTGAAATGTTTCTATATTGCAGAATGCTCATGAACAAGTACAACGCATTCATAGATGGTACACTGCTAATAGAAATGTGAAATAACATACATCTGCAAATATGTGGCTCATACAATGTTGGGAGTGAAGATATAGCCTCCCAAACTGATGCAGGGGCATTAGGTGCAAAAAAAAAAAAAAAACCTTGTAATTTGGTAGACATAAGGAGGATCTCATGTTTTTAATTTCCTATGTAATTATTCATATTTGAGTGATTTTAGTTAAATATAGAGAGAAATTGTAAATTTACCCAAATGATTGGGGAGCATGACAGAAGCTGATTAGTTAGGAATATGAAGAGATAGTTAAGATTTTAGGAGTTTTGTTGAGTCACTGTAGGAGCTGAATCGATTCATTACCATCCTATATAAATGTAAGCCTCAAAGGCATTAATCAAGAGATCTGGAGAGTAGGATAGCTGTTCAGTGACAGAGTAGGTTGTAGAGGGCCAATGATTGAAGATCTGGCCAAGACCGGAAGCCTTTGTAAGTAAATTCATCTGCATAATGAAGAATCTGTTTCAGCATTATATGGGTTTTGTTTGATTTAGCTTCTATGTAAATGGGCTTCAATTTCCACTAAGTAATTGTATAAACCAGTGTGATGAAACTCTGTGATTTGTGAGTTAAATGAGACTCTGTATCTGATAAAAGAATAAATGTTAATTAGTGTCGGCATTTGTTTGAACTAAATACATGAGGGGTTTGTGCATTCCCTTGAGAAAACAAAAGGAAAATTGTAGTCATCGACCACTGCAAGGGTCGATGACTTAGAGGGAGTTCGATATCTAAATAGATTAGATCTGAAGAGGGGGCGCACAAATAGAATGGGGCATATTGTTTGAAATTAAACAATGTGTTCAAATCAAGGTTGAAAATCGTGCTTTGAGGGTTTATTGTGGACTTGATCCACAAACATTGGATATGAAACTAATATATACGCAAAGTTGAATCGAAGCAACGCTGAAGTAGCATCTTGAAATAGAATGGGAGTGCACTGTCACTAGTTAAAGAGCAGGCTTGAATTAGTTGAAGGTGTTGTGTTTAATGAACCTTGGAATCGAATGGGAATTCGAGAATTGAAAGAAATGGAGCTATGAGTACATAGCAAATCAAATTGAAAGGAGCTGTTGAAGGAACAATATATAAATATTTTTTATTTGGAGTGGAATCCAACTGAAAAGATGGGAGCCGAAGCTTGAAGACTGGTAATTTCTGGGATTTATCGAACCTTGAATGCATAGCATAAATCTGATGGAGCGGTGCATTATAACATGCGAAGGTGCCGTGTTAAAATTTTGAGGAACAAAGGTTAACATATGAAGAGTTAATAATAGCGATGGAACCGTGAGGAGGAACCACGAAGGCAGAAACTGAAAACCATTTATGGTTTTCGCACAAATTTTAAATGGTAAGTGGATTTGAGAAAAAAAAACATGATATCATTACCTGATTGACGTGTGGCAAAGAGTGGTTTATAAAAACCACTTTTATCACGTAATTTCTAAGAAATAACCTTCACGCATCTTGGTAGCACGATTATCGTCAGATGAATGTGAAATTAGTTTTTGGAATGTGAGAGTAGATTAACTGTCGATTGAAGAGGTACGTAAATTGGTGGGGCCGAATGCTATTTTATATTGGCACTGGCATTTTAATTTAATGCCGTGAAGAATTCACGTAATGTTTGTTGATATGAATTGGTAAGTTCATACAAGCATGAATTAAAGGGAAGCTGGGCATATTGACATCAGAATTGGTGAGTAGTGGTCAAAGGTATTTATAATGATTCATATCATGTGGATTGAAGACATCGCAGATGTAAATACATTATGTTAATGTGAAATGAGGGAGCCATGAGAATATATTTATTGGACCATTATATAGTAGCTTTAAACATGAAATTCGAATAAAGATTTGAAGCCTATGAAGTGAGGTTCGTGGTTAACTTTGGTTTTTAAATGAAATTTGAAGTTTGGGTTCAATTACATATGAAGAGTGTCATATAACCATGTGTATGGTTTCATAACCATAGTTTTAACCTTTGATAAGAAACTTCCGAAATTTAGTTGATTTTCCCAGGTAGAGATTATAATGGGGTGTGTCCACTTTTATGCATAGTGGAGATTGTGGTTTTATAACCATAAGAGAATACTAGTTTAATATCTCAAATCTCAGGTTTGAGATATTAAAGCTTCTAGATATATTTTTAAGGATTGCCCAGATTTAAATTTATTTGGGAAAAAAAATTTGAGATGCAGTTTTATATGCAATAGAATTGAAGATTGTGGGTTAACCGGCATCATTGTGGTATCAGAGCTGGAATGGCTCTGTTTGAAGTAAAGGATATTTTTGCAATTAAATCTGAATGTGTGATTAGAGAAGAAGGAAGATCAGATTCTAAGATCTGATATGCAGCAAAGTACACAGAATTACGGTGAACAGAGGCTTACAGAAATTAATGGAAGACAGACCATGCAGAGATTTTGCAGGTAAAATAATTTTAAATCTGATTTGAAATTTATGACTGCCGAATTATGGTTGCAGAAAGTGAAGAAATATTTTTGATGATGATGGCAGTGAACCTGATATTCAGCTAAAGGTTGAATAGGGAGGACAATTGTAATGTTCTCAAGAGAAGGTGAGTTGATGAGCAGTGTTTAACTCTGGTTTGAAGAATTGTTTGCAGAATTCAGATTGCAGGCAATTGAAGAAATATCAGCAAAAGAAGATCATAGCTTTGAGAGCAGTGATGAAAGAGTCCAGCAGATAATTCTAAAGTGAAGAAGAAAGTGTGGCAGAACCTTGAGAAAATTCAATAGAGGTTGAATGAGTTCTAAAAGTTACAGAGTGAAGCCTAGAGAGAGCAGAAGAGAGTGCTCAAAAGGTTCCAGCAGAAGGAGAACCAGTACTTGCCAAAAGCCCAGACACGGAAGAAAGGATTGGTGAGGTAAGAGGCAATAGGAGAGCTTGTTGTTGCAGAGGCTTGGTGCAACTGATGAGTGAGGAAATCATGAAGGAGAAGATGGCTACTGATAGTCATAGCAAAGATTGCAAAGGTTCTGAGAGAGGCCACAACAGAGAAGAGAAAGAAGATGCTAGGACAAATGGCATGAAGAAGAAATTGACTGATGCAGAATATTGGAAAGAGGTAGCTGAGATCAGGGAGAAGTTAAACAAATTGGAACTGATGATAAAGGAAAGCCAGAGAGTTGGTTGGATCATGAAGAAGAAAGTGAAGTGGCATAAGCTACAGATGAAGAAAGATCAGGTGATACATGCTCAGTAGAAAGAGATATTACTCGAGATGATTGAGTATTTGGAGAAGGACTTGAAGACTGAAATTCAAGTGAGGCCAAGGGGTCAAATGAATTTACATCTGATGATTTTTGTATGTTTGCAGAAAAGCTGAGAAAGCTTTAATAGAGGAGGAATGTACAGTTGGAATGTGAAAAATTCAGAGCAGCTGAGTTGAAAAAGGAAGTTTATGTTTGTGAAGCAGAAGAGAGTACAGATGAAGAATGGAGGTCTGTAAAAGATCTTGTGAATCATGATGAAGACTTAAGGCAGCAAGAATCTTGTCTTGCTGAAGATAAAATCATTGATGATTTCCTGAGTTATTGGACAAGTCCAAATCAGCTGGAAGATGTAAAGCCTTGTATTTTTGAATCTGACAATTGTGAGGTGATGACAGGTTCTACAGAAGAAGAGGATCAGTCTGAGGTACTGATAAATGAAGCAACCGAGACTGAAAAGTCTTGTGGGTTTAAAACTAAAGAGTTGTGTACGTTTGTAGGTACATCACAAGGAGATGAACAAGCTTTAAAGTTTGTTGAGGAGGAGAAATTGAATCTGAAATCTCTTCAGATCAATGCTGAGATAGCAAGATCTCAGGAGGAATTAAAGACAAAGGAGTTTAATGAGAGTATTGAGACAAGAGATGAAGGACCATCTGATGATTGGTCAAGAACAAGTGAAGGTATAAAAGGTTGTGTAAGGTTCCCAAAATCTACTCCAATTGAAGTTGTTGAATTGTATAGAAGGTTGGACTTTCAAAGAAGAGAATTGGAGAAGCAGAGGACCTATGCACAGGGTAAATTGTTGGAGAAGCAAGACAGAGGAATTGTCATGAATGAAAATAAGAGAACAGAGGATAAGAAAATGATTCAGCAAAATGAAGGAGTTCATTTTGGTGAATCACAGCAGAAGGACATTCATAAAGCAGATGATGGAAAGAAGGAGAGACTAGCTTACAGTCTCATGGGGGATGCAAATCAGCATACTGATGTGCTGACAGAGGAATTGGAAGGAAGCTCAGAACAACATACTGATGTGTTTTCAGATGAGGAAGAGGCATTGAGACCTTGTAATTTTAGTGCTGAAAGTTCATGTTTCAGTTATGCAAGAAAGGAAGAACAACAAATGAAAATTGTCAGAGAATTGAATGAAAGAGAAACTATGTTGGCTGAAAACATAGTGAAGGATCATCATTTTAACATGGTGATTGGAACAGTGGAGATAACTCTAGAAGCTGAGGAGAAATATAGTGAAGATTTTCTGAGTCCTGAAGGAGAGTTGGAATTGCAGAGAAAAGAATTGGTGAGTGGATCATCAATTGAGACCATTGGGTCTTGTGATTTGAAATTGACAATTTTTTTATGTCCACAGGTGATGGAGAAGACAATCCATCATTTGGAATTGTCTTGAGAGAAGAATAACTGTTGCAAAAAGAAGGTGAGGCATTCATGTCTCATATGCAGAAACTTGTTACTACTAGTGACAGGGAAGAATTGTCTTGTCTGATGGACCAAGAGCAGACTGTGGGACAGATTTTTAAGACTGACACAGTGATGAAGAATCAGAATTCTATTCTGATAGAGGATGAGGATATAGTGGTTTAAGAACTTGATTTTATTGCCATAATCAATCAAGGGGATAAAGGATAATTACTGAATAATGTCAAAGAAGAAGAAGAAGATGTTGAATTTAGATTGCAGCATACTGATGAGTGGCTGAAATGTTTACTGGAAACATTTAAATAGGAGAGTGAAATTGCAGACACTAAAGTGAATTTTCCTAAAGCTGTGGAAGAACTAGGAGCAGATACTAGTTTGCAAAATTTAATTATGCTTACTATTATACAAGGAGAAATGAGTGGTTACGTTACTGCAGTTAGAGAACTAAAAGATAATTTACTTTTTAAAGGTAAATTTGCAGTTGATGATCAAGAGAATGTTGTAGAGGGACAAGAATTTTTGGAGGCAGCAACATGGGGGGTGACATCTGCAAGAGTAGTAAACATGTTAGTAACATGTGAGACAGCAAGAGCAACAATGTTGGCAGCAGCAGAAATTGAAGGCAACAACAAGAGGCAAAGAGATTTCTAGATAGAAGATAAACTGGGTAGAGAAATTGAAAACATCAGAGAACTGATGATGAAGTTGTCTTAGAAGCAGCAGACAGTAGCAAGGAAGCAGAAGGATTTTAGCAAAGGAAAGACAAGAAGAGATTGTGAACGCATAGATGGAGGTAATTTGCAGAACAAGATATGGAGACCTGGAGAAGTGCAGTTAAAGGATGATGCAGCTGTTGGACAGTAGAAAAACAGAGTATGGGATTCAGGAGGCAGAGACTAAAGGCACATGATCAGGAGATCATGATCATTTTAACCTTGGGAGTTTAATGCAAGGGCATTAGGCTCAAAAAAAAAAAACCTTGTAATTTGGTAGACATAGGGAGGATCTCATGTTTTTAATTTCCTATGTAATTAATCATATTTGAGTGATTTTATTTAAATATAGAGAGAAATTGTAAATTCTCCCAAATGATTGGAGAACATGAGAGAAGTTGAATAGTTAGGAATATGAAGGGATAGTTAAGATTTTAGGAGTTTTTTTGAGTCACTGTAGGAGCTGAATCGATTCATTACCATCCTGTGTAAATGTAAGCCTCAAAGGCATCAATCGAGAGATATGGAGAGTAGGATAGTTGTTCAGTGATAGAGTAGGTTGTAGAGGGGCCAATGATTGAATATCTGGCCAAGACCAGAAGCCTTTGTAAGTAAATTCATCTGCATAATGAAGAATCTGTTTCAGCATTGTATGAGTTTTGTTTTATTTAGCTTCTATGTAAATGGGCTTCAATTTCCACTAAGTAATTTTATAAACCAATGTGATGAAACTCTGTGATTTGTGAGTTAAATGAGACTCTGTATCTGATAAAAGAATAAATGTTAATTAGTGTCGGCATTTGTTTGAACTAAATACATGAGGGTTTTGTGCATTCCCTTGAGAAAACGAAAGGAAAATTGTTGTCATCTACCACTGCAAGGGTCAATGACTTAGAGGGAGTTCGATATCTGAATAGATTACATCTAAAGAGGGGGCGCACAAATAGAATGGGGCGTATTGTTTGAAATTCAAAAATGCATTCAAATCAAGGTTGAAAATCGTGCTTTGGGGGTTTATTGTGGACTTGATCCACAAACATTGGATATGAAACTAATCTATACGCAAAGTTGAATCGAAGCAACGTTGAAGCAACATCTTGAAACAGAATGGGAGCACATTGTCATTAATTAAAGAGCAGGCTTGAATTAGTTGAAGGTTCTGGGTTTAATGAACCTTGGAATCGAATGGGAATTCAAGAATCGAAATAAAGGCAGCTATGAGTACATATAAAATCGAATCGAAAGGAGCTGTTGAAGGAACAATATATAAAAAATAATAATTTGGAGTGGAATCCAACTGAAAATATGGGAGCCGAAGCTTGAAGACTGGTAATTTCTGGGATTGATCGAACCTTGAATGCACAATATAAATCTGATGGAGTGGTGCGTTATAACATGCGAAGGTGCCGTGTTAAAATTTCGAGGAAAAAAGGTTAACATATGAAGAGTTAATAATAGTGATGGAACCGTGAGGAGGAACCACGAAGGTGGAAACCGAAAACCATTTATGGTTTTCACACAAATTTTAAATGGTAAGTGGATTTTAGAAAAAAATGTGATATTGTTACCTGATTGACGTGTGGCAAAGAGTGGTTTATAAAAACCACTTTTATCGCGTAATTTCTGAGAAACAACCTTCGCGCATCTTGGTAGCACAACTATCATTGGATGAACGTGAAATTGGGTTTTGGAACGCGAGAGTAGATTAACCTTTGATTGAAGAGGTACGTAAATTGGTGGGGCCGAATGTTATTTTATATTGGCACTAGAATTTTAATTTAATGCTGTGAAGACTTCACGTAATGTTTGTTGATATCCATTGGTAAGTTCATACAAGTATGAATTAAATGGAAGCTGGGCTTATTGACATCAGAATTGGTGAGTAGTGGTCAAAGGTATTTATAATGATTCATAGCATGTGGATTGAAGACATCGCAGATGTAAATACATTATGTTGATGTGAAATGAGGGAGCCGTGAGCATATATTTATTGGACCATTATATAGTAGCTTTAAACATGAAATTCAAATAAATATTCGAAGCCTATGAAGTGAGGGTCATGGTTAACTTTGGTTTTTAAATGCAATTTGAAGTTTGGGTTCAATTACATATGAAGAGTGTCATATAACCATGTGTATGGTTTCATAACCATAGTTTTAACCTTTGATAAGAAGCTTCCGAAATTTAGTTGATTTTCCCAGGTTGAGATTATAATGGGGTGCGTCCACTTTTATGCATAGTGGAGATTGTGGGTTTATAACCATAAGAGAATACTAGTTTAATATCTCAAATCTCAGATTTGAGATATTAAAGCTTCCAGATATATTTTTAAGGATTGCCCAAATTTAAATTTATTTGGAAAAAAAAAATTGAGATGCAGTTTTATATGCAATAGAATTGAAGATTGTGGGTTAGC